>JAZHPH010000566.1:0-22080 GCA_037356405.1 Nasonia oneida | reverse complement strand
CCTGTACATGTGAACTAAAGAGCCTTAAACCCTAAACCCCTAAAGAACAAATAGGCTAAATGGTTGTGCTTTTTAACCAAACGACTCCAAACCCCTAACCTCCAGACAAGCCGAAGGCCTATGCTTTACCGTAGACACGAGTATAGACATATTACCGATATTTTATTCTATCATTTTGTATGTAACAAATAACGTCTCGTTTTATGTTTCAATCAAAGATTATTTATTTTTCTGCTTTTATAAATTAGCATAATTTCAAAAGTAATTTCATAAATTATAAAGTATTTCATAAATTGCATAATTATATAATTTTATAAATTCAAAAAGTCCACACTTTTTTGCAAATGAAAAAACATAGGTTAATAAAATTAGTTTATCAAACTCTTTTGCGTTTTGTAATAAAATTTAATGTTGTCAAACTTGGGAGTTTTTCATTGTTACAATTATTTCGTAAGCCGAAAGTTTTTTAGATGAATTCTCGAAGTAATGATTATTGTATCTATAGTAAAATATTTACAGTCTGGAATTCCATAATAATACTATTTGCTACGATTTAATGAATTTATCAAAAAATCTAAATTTAATAATAAATATTATTCTAATTATTATTATTATTTTTCATTATCATTGCTATTATCAGTATTACTGTTATTATTGCTATTGCAATTATGCTTATTCTTCTTCTTATTATTATTATTATTATATTACTATGATAATTTTTGTTATTGGTAAAAATACATAAAAGAATATTAATACTCGAACTTCATTTGCAATTAAAGAACACGTTATTGAAAGGGAATTTTATATGCATTCATTAGTTTAATGAATGTTATCGTACATTTAATGATAATTCCACAGATAAATGTCTTTCACTCATAAAAGTTGTTGACAATATGTGCGAATCAGTATGTTCTTTTTTTAGATTGTTTTCATCGAGTGTTTACCTCAGCTGCCTGTGTTATTTTTTAGGCAGTGAGTGAGTTTTGTGGGTATTCTAGTTCGATGCCGGAAAGTACGAATAGTACGTCTTTTTGTTTGTCAGTGGTATCATACAGTTGTAGAAAATTTTCTTTAGTGATTTTATATAGATTTACATTATTCAATTTCAAAGTGAATAAAAGTTGAATAAAACCAAAAATAGAGTTTTCCGAACATCACAAAGTGAAACGAGAATTCTTCTCCAATGCATAAATTAATGATTTGATTCAATTTACATTCACTCGTTTTATTCTGGTA
The DNA here is from genome assembly GCA_037356405.1 of Nasonia oneida. Classification (NCBI taxonomy): domain Eukaryota; kingdom Metazoa; phylum Arthropoda; class Insecta; order Hymenoptera; family Pteromalidae; genus Nasonia; species Nasonia oneida. The sequence goes on along the minus strand of JAZHPH010000566.1, from coordinate 20,844 downwards.
GAAATGTAGCAGTCGTGCCTTACATGCAAAAACACAGCTTGTATAAATTTTACCGCTTGTTTTCATTTTAGATTGAAAAATGAAAATTAATCCGTTAAACGTTCTAAACTTATTATTAGCATACTTTCAAGCGTTAAACATACCAGATAGTGTCACGAATTATCACGAAACAGAGTTGGCCGAAAAAATAAAAGAAATTTTAATAGATGCAACACATGATTTCAACGATGTAGAAATGATTACTGATGACTCTTTGGATTTTCAAGAAGAGTATAAAGACCATAATGCGGAAATAATTGAAGATGAAGTGCAACATCATTTTCCTGATCCGGATATAGCACCAACAAATCAATGTACAGCAGATAATGAAGAACTAGATTTTGAATACAAAAAAAGAGCTGTAGAATTTTGGAGAAGTAGGAAAACGAAGCAAAATTTAAGTCTCAAAACAGTGCAAAACAGATTCAAAAAAGTATCATCTATTAGTCAGCTACGTCGTTGGGCTCATTCAATTAATAAAGGTGGCACGTATAGAGAAAAAGTAGCACAAATTTGTCAGTATACCCTGGATAATTTTCAAGCAGCTCTCGACAGTGGTTCAATTATCCATGATGAAGATATAATTCGATGTGCCTTACAAGCTAAAAAAGAAATTGGTTTTGATGATATTAGATTCAAAGCTTCTAAACATTGGTTACTCAAATTTAAGCAAGTACACCGAATAGTTTCTAGGAAAATAAATAAGTTCATAACAAGAAAAACACTAGAAAGTAGTGCAGAACTTACGGCTAAAGCTGAAGCATTTATCGATGACGTTAAATCGTGTATACCAAGGATTGGACTCGAAAATTTGTATAATACAGATCAGAGCGGATTTCAGCTAGAAATGCATTCTGGAAGAACATTAGCAGTAGAAGGAGAAAAGCAAGTGCAATGTCTGGTACAGTCAATTTCAGCAACAACGCATAGTTATACTATACAGCCACTAATATCAGCTACTGGACAACTGTTGTCACCGCTATTTCTTGTTTTAAAGGAACCAAGTGGCAAGTTTGGCCCTATTGTAGAACAAAACATATTTAGACCAGAAAACGTGTACGTGGAAGCATCCAAATCTGGAAAATTAACAACAAGTAAGGGAACTAATAACAATTTTTACATTGTAATATCGTTGATCAGTTAATTAGTAAGTCGTTTAATTGCAGATCACTTCAAAATCTGGTTGGAAAAAATATTTTATCCCTATGTAGGCCATCACTCAATACTATTACTTGATTCTTGGAGTGGTCATTGTGACAAAGTTATAGAAGAAACAATGCCACAAAATAAAATTATTAACATAAAAAAAATTCCAACTGGAACCACAGGAAAAATACAACCACTTGATGTCTATGGATTCCGTATTTGGAAAAACTTTGTCCTAACATTTTCTGATAATGTAATGTTAATGGATCATGATATGAATTTACATGTGAGAAATAATATAATTAAACTTCAATCATTGGTTCACAACCAACTGTCTTCACCGAGATATATAGATTTGTTTAAATATTCCTGGTATAAAAGCGGTTACGTCAATGAAAAACCAGATAAATTTGATAATCCTATAGATTTCAGTTTTGGAAAGTCTTGTGCAACACATTGTGAAATAGAAGGGTGCACAAACATTGCAATTGTACGATGTGGTTGGTGCAAAAAAGCATTGTGCTTTAAACACTTTTATGAGGACTACCATTATTGTAAAAACATCGTAAAATAATATATTTTATGCTCAATACAAAAAATGCACTATGGCAAAAGATAAAAGATTGTAGATTATTATTATACTCTAATATTATAAACAAAAATACATTATAAGTTGAATTTACAATAAAGGAATTTCAATAACATTCTGATAACAATTTCTACGGAAATTATAAAACTGCTTCACACACAGAATTTTCTTGTTTACAATTTAGGTTCTTAAATTTAGGAATTTGAGGTGGTTTGGTTAAAAAGCACAACCATTTAGCCTATTTGTTCTTTAGGGGTTTAGGGTTTAAGGCTCTTTAGTTCACATGTACAGGCTACAAAGATCACACATTTATAACAAGTTTTTATGAAAGTTAAAATTTTTTTTCGACATTTTCGTCCACCACATTGGTTCCGCCATTTTGAATGTTCAAAATCTGATATCAGATTTGCAAAGAGCGATCTCGAAAACCCTTATATACAAACCTTCTACAAAATATTATGGATTGAAGTATACTTATAGTTATTTTGTGTTAGGGGTGGTTTACCCCCTAAAGGGTAGTATCTATGAAAAAATCGAAAAACTTAATTTGTTTATTATAGATGTTTACAAATTTTTTCCAATTTTTTTAGTCGTTTAAAACTTTTTTATTATATAAAATTTTTTTTCGATATTTCCGTCCGCCATATTGGTTCCGCCATTTTGAATTTTCAAAATCTGATAACAGATTTGTAATCAGCGACCTCGAAAACCTCTATATACAAACTTTCTACGAAATATTATGTATTGAATTACATATTTACAGTTATTTTGTGTTAGGGGTGGTTTACCACCTTAGGGATAATATTTATGAAAACTCCGAAAGACGTCAACTAAATTTTGTTATTAAGGATGTTTAAACATTTTTTCCAATTTTTTTTAGTCGGTTTAAACATTTTTATTATAAAATTATGCCAAAAAATATATGTTTTCAACCCCTAAAAAATAGGGGATGCTACCCTTACTCTTCAAATCACCATGAAATACTTGCTCTTTTTGTAAGAAATAACCTCCAATTTGTTTCATTGAAAAATATTAATTTTAAGCCGAGATATTTAAAAAAAACGCTTTTTGGGGGTTAACTTTAGGGGAGGTTTTTACCCCTTAAAAGTGAAAATTAGCCGATAAAAAAAAACGTGTCTCTTATTTTTTTATGTTCTACAACATATATGAAAATCATCAAAATCGGTGAGTTCGGGTTGGGTACCTTTCCTTGTAAGTGGTTTACTTATGGGACTTAGAATTAGGAGAGGGGGGTCCCGCAAGCAGCCAATAGCTTTTACAGGCGGTGAAACATCTTCGAGTCGTTCATGCAAGGAAAGGGATTGAAAGAACGCTAATTAAAAAAAATACATTACATACGGGGGTAGACTGGGGATACTATCCCACTCTTACATCGGGCACCAAAACACTCTGAGAGGAGAGAGGATGTTTTAGTATCTTGGAGAGAGAGAGGGGATCCCTCCTTTTTCATCGGGTAACAAAATACACTGAAAGGAGAGGGGGTGTTTTAGTATGCCTATGTTTTGGTATGCCTATAGCCTATCTACTATGAAACTTTTGTAAAAACCTTCATTTTTCACAATAATTAATAGTTTTGTTAAAATGACTCTATCGGTCTATACGAGCATAATTAATTTTGAAATAATAGGCTATGACACTGTTGTATCTTAGTAACGCAAGAGATCAAAGTTTTATGATTTCTTTGTAAATTATCCAGTGCAAGCAATGAATTGTCAATTATATATTATCGGAACACTGCATTTTAATAAGATATTAAAAAGATGCATATTTCTAGTAAAGAATACACATGCAATATCAACTTTATATTCGAAAAATGTCTTTCTTTTTATGCAAACTAACTCTGTAAATCTGTTGGTGGTGAATGTTGCACATAAACATATTATTGTTAGGCATATAGTGGTATTTAAATCATATTTTAGCATTATAGACTGCTAAATTGATTTTTAGCATAGAGGCTTATGCTTGTGATATTACGGCACTTGTACAAGTACTTTGGGACTCTACTATATAGATATATATATATATATATATATATATATATATATGATAGTAGAATTAATAGTTTTGTGTAATAACTTGAGTTCTAATGAACTAAAAATGCTCAAAATTGGAATATGTAGGAAGTAATAGGAAAAATAAATTGTAAATCACTAGAGATTAACTTAAATTAAACATTTGGGGTTTTTAAATGCATTTTATTTTTCTACAAAGTTACCACAGAATATTAATGAAAAAACCTTTCTATTGAATATGGCATTACAATAATTAAAAAAGCTCCTTCATGGTCGAACTCACTGGACTTCCGCCTTGAGTATGATAGATTCTTTGGAACTATTTATACTTAACGAGTGCATAGAAATAAGTCCGTGCACATTAATGTAAATCAGTGTCCTCATTTGTTAGCAAATTCGTAACAAGTGTTTGCTCTGAATTTTCTAGCGAATTCATATTAAGTCTACCTACTATTCACTATCAACTTACTATTTGAGCACAAGGTAAAAAACTTGCCAGCTACAGTTGCACAGCAAGGCTTGACAAAAGTTTGCTGTAGCAACTCTGGTTTTTGTATAAGGGCAAACAGGGCTTTTTAAGCTCGCGACATTGCAGTACTCATCTGCAGCTCGAAAACGAAAATCGTTCGGCTCTGGCTTAAGCTAAGTAACCCTGACTCAGCTACAAACTCCATAATTGGTCTGTAATAGTCTCGACTAAATTATTAAATATTATGAAAACATAAGAATGCAGAAATTCGCAAAGTTAACAAGTATTAGCACGGACGTCGGGGTGAGACTCGCCAGAAATTTTATTAAAAGTACTCTAAAGATTCGGCAACGGTTAAGGGAGTGACTCGACGCTAGAGGGATTAGCAGTATCAACGAAGACTCGCTTAGCTCTCCAGTATTATTTGTTTATCTGTGATTAAACGATACGCAGCATTGAGTCTCCTTACTTGGTAGACATTTGAAAAAGCTATTTTTGTGCGCCAGTCGAGACTCTGATGCTATATCCATTGCATTTGAATTGTGCTTTTAATTTATAAAAGAATGTCAGATGTAAATAACGTGCGAACATGTGTGTGCGAGCGCGCTAAAAATCAACTATTCCACAATTTCTGTTTTAGATCAATTAATGTTTGATTAAGAATGGTATCTGAAGCAGCATTATATCTGTTTGAGAAAAAATCTTAAAATATTTGAAAATGCTAGAATGAGTTTTATTTCAGGTATATTAGCCTTCATTACAGTTCATTAGGTAAGGATGAAGTACTTAAAATGTATAAAAATTAGGGAAAAAATTTCAAAGACGAAAATTGGAATACCACGATATCCCAGACTATACGAAAAAAAAGGATTATCAAGCTAAATCAAAGCGTTTTAGTTTTGAAAAACCTACTTAATATGCTTATTACACAACAAATTTTATCATGATAGAGCTTTCTTTAGTAGAAAGAAAAAGTAATAATGTTTTTTTTAAGTATCACTTTCGCATCGTTGTATAACTAGTCTTGTAAAAAACCGTCATCGTTTTTTGCTTAGAGAATTGTGTCCACGCACGCCGCTATTTTGTCCTATTTCTGCTTGCTATCAAACATCGGACTAGCTACTGTTTCAACCGTGAACGCCCCTACCTGCTGGTAGTCATTCCAGCGTTCTTGCCACTTTGGCATCGTCGTATCTCTTCCTTCTGTGACAATGTTTGCCCTCTTTGATTCAAGATAAGACTTGTAGATCCGCTTGCATTCAATTGCAAGCAGATCCACGGGGATCACACCCGCGATTATCATCACTGCGTCTCCCGAGACCGTTTAGTAGAAGCATGCTATTCTCAGTGACCCTCTACGCTGTACCGCCATTATTTGCTTTCTATATTTTCTAACTTTCATAGCACCGACCCACACCTTTGCTCCACATAGAAGGATGGAGTTAATGGTCGTCATTAGGAGCCGCCTAACAGGTGGTCTAGGTTCATGCATGTTGGCCATCAATCGGCTAAGCTGCGCTACCCTTATCGTTGCCTTCTTACATACAAGATCTAAATATGCCCAGAAATTCAGCTTCGTGTCCAGGGTTACCCCCAGATACTTAGCTGCTGATTTAATAATGATCGCTTCTTTGCCTACCCTCATCGGTATGATGGTCGGTACACGTCTCCTCGTCAGTATTACTATGTCCGTCTTACTCTATGTTTCAGGTTGTAATAAGCGCCACTACGTCGTCCGCGTATCCCACGAGTATGACATCGTCTGGCATTTCTAGTCTAAGTAGCCCGTCGTACAAGATCGAATTCTGCGCAACCCCCAATATTATGGATCTACTCCTATTTCCTTCCTTCGTATCGAATTCGATAACTTGATCCCTTAGATAGTCATCAACTAGACGCATGATATATTGCGGTACCCCAACTGACTGCAAAGCGTTTAGTATGTCTACTTATCTAGCTGAGTTGAACGCGTTTTTTACGTCCAGCGTCACAAGCACAACCATTGATCTTGCCGCATGGCAGGCTGCATCCATCCTTTTTACTGTGTCACTTACCCTCTAATCGCTTCGATCGTTGACCTTCCTTCATTGTTGACCTTTCCTATCGCGTCGTATACTTAAAGACTTGGATAATTCATCGCGTAATAAATAAAGTGATGAACAAGGTGCACTTATTTGCCATATAACATCTTTAATTCTGTTTCAGAACAACTCGCACAATAACTCTAAACAAAGGACCGCGAGGATTAGGCTTTAATATTGTAGGAGGTGAAGATGGTGCAGGCATATATATTTCATATATATTAGCAGGAGGGCCAGCAGATAACGATGGTAAATTACAAAAAGGGGACAGACTGTTGAATGTTAATGGTATAGATTTCTCAATAATATCGCATGAAGAAGCAGCTAAGGTATTAAAGGTAATTAAAATTTAAAATAATATAATTAATAACAATATCAGTATAATATAATGATAGACATATATAATTAAACGAAAATAATAATCATACGACAGAAACATCTATCTTATTATATATATTATTTTATATTAGTTTTAAAATTATATATTCCTAAAGACAATTTTTTTACAACATAATATTAAATTCTAAATATTACGTTATCTTGTGGTAGTAGTATATGAGCTGGTATGAAGAGACTGGGCATGGCACCAGTTAAAAAGACCTATTAATTATACGGTGTCATTTGTTTATGTTAATAGTAGTATTTGTTGATATTAACAGTAGCTGATTAGATCAATAAATAGGATTTAGATAGATAGATAGTGTAAAATACCCCGAATTTTCCACAATAACTTATATCAACATTTACTTAGCTGAATTGATACTCTCCCAATTAATATTTTGTCACTAAAACTCCGACTAAGACTCACTCCGGTGTCGACACCGACAAAGGGCGATACCTCGCGACTTTATGATTAGGCCCAGTGACGCTGTGAATCCTAATTAGAAATCAGGAAATTGTCTAGGCTCCAAAAATAAGCCTAGTACTATAAGCAACGATATATAAGCAACGATAGCACCACTATCGTGGCAGTCCATTCCGATCCAGCGTTACGCTGTCCGTTTATCACTTTGTACTTAAAATATTATATCGCGGCGCGCCGTGTGAAAGCACCAAATAACTATTGTAATAATTACCTTAAACTAGGAAAAAATGTTCGCTTCGCTCGCGATTTAAATTATTCATAATAATATTTAATTATTTGACGTTTCATAATAAAATATACTATTAAATATGAGATGTACACTTGATGGTAGTTAATTCTTGTGGAGCTTTTTTGAAATGCTCCAATAAGATTTCTAGATTAATAAATTCTAACCAATCAAAAGCACGACTTCAAAAATGTCTCATAAGAATTAATTACCGTCGAGTATGAATAAATATATTCAATACAGCCAACATTCTATAAAAATAGTTATAGCTTCCGGTACACAGGACCGGCTTTTGAAATATAGAATAAAATAGAAATAAATTTTGGATATTAAAAATGTTTTTAAACTTGTAATAAATTTGAGCTTTAGTAGTAATATTATTTATTTCTTTATTATTTATAATTGTAAGAGTCATTAACTCGCGGATCTTGACAGTGTGACGCGTATGGTACGATTTCGCTAAAATTAATAATAAATTCGGGGTGCGATCGCGGGACCCCTAGTTACAATAAATTACTCACACACACTTCCAATCACTCATCCACTCGCTCATAGACTCGAGGCTTTCTTCGCTCGAAACATTTTTTCGCCGCCCGGCTTACTTTTATTTGGCCATTCTCTCGCCGTATAGTGTTCTGCCGTTGTTGGGGCTGTCTCTTTTTCTAATGAGCGGCGTGTTGATTCTCGGAGCCGGGAGGTCGCCTTCTTTCGCTGTCTTTCGCTGGTGATGATTTTCAAAGCGTCGCGTAGATTTCACTTCCTCAACCGGAGATATGGCGTGATGTCGCGTCCGACCTTCCTCTCCCTCAGTCTCCACGCTCTCGGTCGTCCGCAGCCCAATAAATAAACCCTTTCGGGATTGCGCCTACGCTCGCCAGCAGATATACAATATGCGCAGGAGCCTACTTGTCGCTTGGTCTCCTCGCCTCTATCTGACCGCACACCGCGATCTCGTCAGCTCATCACCTCGCCTCACTCACACTCTCACATCCATACTCTCATGCATTTACTCTCCTTCGCTCGCGAAATGGCGATTTCGCGACTCATACTCGCGCGGGATTTTCGACTTTTACTTTCGCCATTCGCCCGATCCGTTACAAACTCTGTAATTATTTGATGACAGTATTAATTATAATAGCAAAATCGAACAAAAAACAAATATTAATTGAACATTTTTTTATTTACATTTATAAAATAATGTAAATTATAAGATTATAACAATCATAACATTTATATTCTGTACTTAAATGTAATACATAATACGATATTTACTTTTATATTGAATGATAACGATATCTTCAATTGATAACAAAAAAGGAAAATAAAAACAATTGAAAAAAAAACGTTGTAAGCTGCAGATGATAGCAGAGAAATCTCGAAATTGAGACACAGATAACAGTAATCTCTTGTTGTCTTCAGTATTATTTAGTTTGCTAGATACATTAGTCATATATTTTGCAGGTGTAAAATTTTACAATTTAGAAAATAAATAATAAAATGAATACAACAGACAGTAATTATTAATAATTGAAGACAACAGTTTTTTCATAGTTCAAAACAGTTTTCTTTATTTTATAATTGCTGTCTTCTACGTTCACTTGTTTGTTCCCAATCAAAATAGCTTAGGATTTCTTCACATTTTTCTTAACTTTATTAAAAACACGCCTTTAATAATATAAAAAAGAAAATTATCATTTTAAAAAGTAAAAGGTTAGGCGAGTTTGATATATTCCGCAACGAAATAACAGATAAAAAAGAACTGAGATTAATCAACCAAAGTCAAGTTTGTCATATTTAATTATAATGAAGCAACAACATTTTTTTGGCAATAAAGGGCTTACTCAACTTAAAGTTAAATTATATACTGATCAATTAGGAACAACTCTCAAGATACTTACTACGCAACTTGCCATGACCGTTTCATTGTACTTATGGTGTTTTTATGGCGATCTAATACATGAAGAGAAAATGTTAGTAGTTCAACAATAAACAAAATGAAACCGTCATGGCAAGTTACGTAGTAAGTATCTTAGGAGTTTTTCTAATTGCTCAGTCTATAACTTAACTTAACTTAAGTTAATTAAGTTCTTTATTGACCAAAAAAAAATTTGTTGCTTCATTATAATTAAACTTTGGTTGATTGATCTCAGTTCTTTTTTATCTGTTATTTCGTTGCGGAATATATCAAACTCGCCTAACCTTTTACTTTTTTAAAAGTTAATTTTTTTGAGATTTTAGTCCTTTTTAGTAAATTTTTTCAGGTATTTCATATATCTTCTAAAAATTAAATATAGGCATCTTTAGCACCTTTTGACCATGGTTTTATTGTAACATTTTTATCACTAAGATAAAATCACTGATTGTTCTGATAGACTACCCTGGAATGATTTCCACACCTAGGCACTAAAACTAAGTGCGAACTACCTAGACCGTGTCATCGGCCACACTGTACACCAAGACGCCGTCCTCATATGATGTATGTACCTAAAATAAAAAAATTATGAGTGAGTCGTGTGAGTTAAGTTTCAACTTTTTAAACCTTTGTTGATAGAATTAACGGGGAAATTTCAGTTAATGTGGTCATTTGTGACACACACATTGACATCATTAATGTTTCCCTTTCTATTCTGTGTTTGTTTAATGTTTGTGTTGTATTTATGTGTTTTTGTATATGCGGTTAGTTTGTTAGTTAGGTTCATGATGGAAGGAGAAATATTTTTGGTTGCAATGAGGTTTTTACTTTATTTTATTCTTTAGAGTTTTCATCTACATCAATTTTTTCTAAAACATTTTTAGGGGTATTTTTATTTTCAATGCGAGTTACAAAGTATGAGTTAGTTGGGTCCAGTTAAAAAATTAAACGTTTTTCTTTATTTATGGTGGTGTCTCGTTCTGGTTCGAATTCTATGGTGTCACTTGGTGTTGACATTTCTGGTAACTTTGATAGTTTTGGTAGTTTTGGTTCTACGATGTTGCTTATCGTTGGTACTTTTTGTTGACTTATTTTCGGTTTAACCTCCTTTCTGATTTTAGTTAGCATGGGAACATGCTGAGGAGTTACTGTTCCGATGGAAGAAGTTGTCGTGAGGTTCTCGCAACTGGTCCATTTAGATTGTTTCTTGCAAATTTGGTTGTGCAATTCATACAAGTTCACGTCAATGTTTCTTTTGCAGTATGGGTGGAATTTCTCGACTATTCTATTTTCGCTTTGTTTTCTCTTTCTAGGTTCAGCAAAGGTTGCCTTGTATATTGGGTCACTATTTTTCCTTGCTGTTTCTACGTCAGATTCTTCAAAATATTGAACGTATCCGTATGATAAACGTCCCTTTTTGTCTCGTACGGTCTCATAATATACCATTTTTCCAAACTTCGCAAAGTGCTGGAAAAAGTTCTCATCCTTTTCTTTGTCGATGCCTTGCCAGGGTAAAATGCAAAATAGCCTATTTTTAGTCATTTCTTTTGTTTGCTGGTGTTGGTTACTACTTGTACTTCGCTTTGGACTGAAGGGTTTCTTTTTGCTGGTGATGGGATGTTTTCATTGGGTAGGGTCCTTCTTATCGGTACTGGTACTGCTCTAGCTGGTCTTCTGAACTTATTTTCTCTTATGAGTATGTTTTTCAAGTCTCTGGCTCGCATGGTCTCCATTATTGTATCATAAGTCATATTTATTTTTTTGCTTCCGGGGTCTGTTCGATGTTTTTCGGTAAACATGAACGGTGGTTTCCCAACTTGTTCAAATTTTCGCACAACGGTCCAAACTGGTACTTGCATGTCGCAGAATATTGATATACTCGTAGCTGCCGTGGTCATCTTGTTACTCTCTGTAAATATACATTTTTTGTTGTGTTTTAGTTTATGTATTGTTAAAGCTTGGTCCGTATATAGGGGTGTGTCAATAATCGCATTCTGCTTCATTTTTAAATTGGGTCTCTATTATGAGCGATTTGGATTTATTTGATTTATTGTTTTTTGTTTTAGAAGTACTAGGGGTTTCTGTTAGGTTTGTTTCAGTTATGGGGTTGTCGCGTTTTGGTTCGTTAGTTTGGGGTAATTTATATGTTTGCTTATGTAACTTTGGGCAGGGTATCATCATTCCACATTTCATTCCCATTATTAATGCTATGATGCCTGCAATCATAACCAGTTGGAAGGTTAGACCGCTATATAGAAGGGTGTTTGTTTTGTATTCGCGTCTTTTATGTTTTTTTAATTCACTTAATTTTTCTATCATTTGTTTTAAGGATTTGGCTTGGTTAAAATCAGATTTAGGTCCAATTATTTCAATGCTTTGAGGTGTATCACGGTTTGGGTTTTGGTACTTTTCATTGAGAATGGGGTACATATCATGTATTTTTAGGTCAATTTCGGGTTTATATAAATATGTGGTCCGACTGGATTTGGTTTCTTGTCCGAATATCATGCTGTCTGGGGTTCTCCCGACGCACGTTGGTGAGACTCGTACTATTCCAGCTTTCTCCAGTTTTATTTTTATGTCGCCTTGGTTCCTGCATGAAATTCGCATTTGTTCTGGTTTGACAACTGAGTATAGCCAGGATTGGTTATTTTCTAAATATTTCCATTGGGTTTTTGCACTGAATCCATATCTTATGTCACAAGTTTTTAGTCCTGCCATGTTGGGGTTCAATAGCATTGTTACTTCACAGTCCTTTGATGTCGGTGTGCTCTCAAGTGGACCAAATATTGGGCATATGAGGGCATAATGCGTTTTGGTACATGTGATTGTGGGTTCGGCATTGAATTTAACGTATTTTTCTTGATTAGAATTTACTGCCAGATATTTGTGCGATGGTTTTACGAACACTATCTCCGTTGTTTGATTTTGCTCGTTTTGTGGCACTGCCACCTAATGTAGTTTGTAAATCTGATATGGTTCTCTGTCTACTAGGGGTACGTGTATCACGGCAATGGTCCTTCCATCTTGATGGATTGCGTCGACTTTTGATATTTTGGTTATTTCTTCTATTCTCAAGTGTTCTGTGGGTATGGCAAAGTCCAGATTTTCGCTGGTTCTTTTTACGTCCGTCATAATTTGATGTAGCATGTTTGTTGTTATAAGTTCCGGGTGGATCTTTCGTACTTTCAGGTATCTGAGTATTTTTAAGACCTTCTCGTTGCTTTTTATTAAGTGTTCCAGTGTTGATTCTAGGCGTCTCACGTATACGGTTATTTCTATTAGATGTTTTAGTCCGTCTTCTTCTTTTATTATTTTGTTCACTGTTTTGGTTAAGCTTGCTTCGAATCCTTGGAGCACTTTCTGGTGGTTTTTAGTTATATTATATAGTTCTTCAAATTCGCTGAGACTATGTGCGCATTTTGGTCCATTATGTGCACGATTTTCGTTTGGTCCTGAAATAACGTGTCTATGTTATTATTAATGTTGTCCACGTCATCAGAGGTGACTAGGCCGAATAAGCTTTTGCTTATTGAGGCTATTATTCCTAGGGGTGCTATTATTTTCACTCGAATAATTCTGGGGTTTCTCACTGTTGGGTACGATTGGTGTGTCATTGTTTTAATGGTTTCGTTTATTTGTTTTTGCACTTCTTTCAAGGTTTGGTCCTTCAACTTTATGAGATCTAGTCCTAATGCATGTTTGCATTTGGTTTCTTCGATTCGCGTCAAACAGCTATTGTAGACGGCCTTGTATGACTCTAATGGTGCATGTGTCTGCATGAATTCATCTACGTCGATGTAGATTTGAATTTTCCGGTCAGCTCTTTTTATCCTCATGACGTCCACTTTCTCGAAGTAGATGCCAGGAATCGGGTACAATGGGTCTAGTTGATATGGGGGGTGACTTCGGGTCATTATGATTATATTAAAAATTATGATCAAAATTTTATTTAATTTGTTCATCCTGCAAATTTAGATATGAGTTAGTGACAGTTCATAAAATTTAATTTTATAAATATATTATTTACAATTTATTTACATTTATATGCGGTTAATTAATCAGAATTGGTATCAGAGTTATCCTCTACGTGCTTTAATTTATCAATGTGTTTTCTAATTCTTTTGCCATTAGGATATTCTAAAATTACATTTTTCCTGCCAACGAATTCAACGATTTTCAAGGGTTTGTTTCTGTATGCGTCAAATTTACTGACTCGGGGTTCGTTAATTAACCTAGCATATCCGCCCACTTTGCCCTGAAACGCCCTAACCTTCTTGTCATACCTCGTTTTTGTTTTGACTTTGTTAGCTATTTGGGTTTCGCCTGCTAAAAATTTCATCTCCTCCAATCTTAGTACTAGATCTCGCATGTAAACATTATAGGTTTTAACTTTTCATCGGATGGTATCCTTAAGGGAAAACGCGCTACCCTCCCATAAACCAGTTCAAAAGAGGTAAAATTGGTTGCCGCGTGTATGCTGGTATTATACGTGAAGGTGGGAAATGGTGTCAGATGGTCCTAATCATCATATTTCTCAGAATATATTCTGATGAATTCTATGAGCGGAGCGTGACTTCTTTCTAGTGATCCATTTGTTTGAGGTCTATATCCTGAAGTTGTTAAATGGTTTATTTTAAATAACTTTAGTAGAGATTCAACAAGTTGTTCGACAAGAAGCTGATTCCTCTGTCTTAAAGTATTGCTCTCGGTGCTCCAAATTGGCAAATGAGGTATTTCGCAAATGCATCAGCAATTGTGGTTGCATGTAGGTTTTTGATGGGTATTGCTATGAGGTACTTTGTTAGATTACATTGCATGGTTAGCAAATGGCAATTTCCTCTTGGCGTCATTCTAAGTTTCCCTACGGTATCTATTGATACTTTGTCGAAAGCCTCTATTGGTGTGTCCGTGATGATCATTGGTTCTCTTGTCTTGAATCGTTCTATTTTCTGTTCCTGGCAATAAGCACATCGCCTAATGTAGTATTGAACGTTGTTCCTCATTCCAGGCTAATAGTATCGCTCTCTTATCTTTTGATAAGTCTGGTTAATTCCTTTATGTCCTCCTGTTAAACTATCATGAAGGTGACTGATTATCTCTTTCCTGTGTTTTTCAGATGGTACTTCTGCCTTGCCATAACACATGGTTACTCCTATCCCACTTCTGTGAAAGTGTTCATAGAGCATTTCTATGATGGTTGGAGATCCTAGTTGGTCTAAGATATCTCCTTTTCTGGACACTCGAAAGCTTTTGATACTTTTCTCTACGAGTATTTGTTTTAGGTTTATGAGTGCTTCATGTAGATTCGGTATTTTGATGGTGTCGAAGTATTTGTCTTTCACTATCACCGTAAATATGTGATGTTTCTTAAAAGGAGTATTTGTCCTGACTTTGGTTTCTTGTTTTTTATTTTTGCTAAATTAATGGCTCCTATTTCTTCTAGCAGTCTGGTGACGGACCACGTGTTGTCACAATCGGCTGATAAAAAATGTACAAGGTTGTCCCTCTTGTGTGTGAGACATTCTCTCACAGTGATTATGTTGAGAGGAGCTCGTATCATTCTTGCCGTCATGTGGGTTAAAGCATTGTCAGATTCTTCATCGACTTGGTGGGAATCACAATTTTTATTTAGCGGTTCCAAGTCTGGTGGTGTAGGTATAAGAAATGGCATGGTTGGTTCCGGTGGCTTCGAAAATCTTATGTCTATTATTGACCCTTCTTCGGCCTCTATCTCGCTCAGTACTCCTAGTTTTCTTTTGCTCTTGAGTTTGTTTCGGGGTGTACTATTGGCTGTAGGGCTGTATCTTTTTATCGTAGGTGTCACAGATAAGGTACTTCTTACTGGTGGAGGTATAATATCTGTTACACTGTCGACGTCTGATTCATCTCCTGTATTTTCTTGACCCGATACTTCTTGTAGTTTCTCTCGTGCTCGTTTTATTAGTTTCTGGACACCTTTTCTCCATACATCGTCTACGTCACATTCGTTTTCGAACCTTGGGTCCGACATGTAGATGGGTTTACGTACGTCTTCTGGCACATTGTCATCATCTGAGAAATGCGAAGGTAGTTCTAGTTGTATTTCTATTTCAGTCCCTGATTCGCTGATATCCGTTCCTTTATCCATTTCATATCTTCTAATACTCTCTTCAAATTTTCTACTAGCCTCTTCCACTTCCTGTTTTGTCAGAGCTGTTTTTGCGGACAGATTTTCTATTGAGTCTTCATCAGTGTTTTCTTCACTTTGAGATCCTTCTACTGCACTTAACTCGATGGCAATATTACTTATAGTTTTGTCTTGACTGTCCTCTGAAGAGAATACCTCATTTTCTGGTATTTCCTGCTTTTCGTCCTCTGTTGTTTCTGAGTCTTCCACTCGTAACCCACTGTATCTAGGGTCTGGCAATGGTGGTTTATCTAAGTCGCTGTCTTCGTTGGCTGTGGACGATGGCCATGATCTTCTAGACGGGTTTACTGTAATAGAAGTGTCTGAATCTATGTTGGACGAACTTTCTGGCAACTGTCTGGCTTTGACAGAGGTCATTTCTGTTGTCGATTCCTCAACCCTGGTTGACGCTTTCGCTTGTTTGGGTTTCTTTGGATCGATAGTTTGAATGTTTTGGTTGCTTTTCCTTGTTTAATGTACTGCCCTACTGGACTTGGTATCTCTGTGCGTTTCGCTCTCGTTCTCTGTGCTATCACGCTATGATCTAGTTTGGGTGGTTCTTTATTTGTTTTAGCCCCTATGGGTTTGCCTCTGGGTCGGGGTGCAATGGTCTTTACGGATGCTGATTGAGCTCTGCTGCGAAAGCCGGTGTTCTGCATGGACCCCTTGTCTTTAGTTTTATTTTGAACTTCTTTTGTTTTCTCATCAATTACCATTACTTTGTTTCTTGGTAAATTTTCGTTGATTTCCTTTTCAGTCATTTCTGGAGGATTTCTTAACAAAGTATCAGCGTTCTTATTTAATTTCCCAGGTTTCTATTTAAATGTGTATTCATAACCTGTGAACCTGAACATCCACCTCATGAGTCTTTGTCCAGGGTCTTTTCTGCTATGCATCCAATTTAAAGGTTCATGGTCGGACACCCATGTGAATTTACGGCACAATAAATATGGTCTAAACTAATGTAGAGCATATAGTACCGCTAAGCATTCCTTTTAAGTGGTGGAATAATTTCTTTCAGCTTTGTTTAGTGCCCTCGATAAATATTGGACTGGGTGATTAAATCCGTCCTTTTCTTGGCTTAAGACTGCTCTGATTGCGTAGTCTGATGCATCAGTGGTCAGAGTGAATTCTTTATTGAAGTCAGGAAATTGTAATATGGGTTCTTCCATAAGGCACTGCTTTAATTTTTCAAAACTTCGCACTTTTCGGTCCACTCAAATTTCACATTCTTTTTCAATAAGTCATTTAATCGTTTTGCAATTTTAGCAAAATCATTAATGTACTTTCGATAATAGCCAAACATTCCAAGTACTTCTCTTATATTCTTTGCGTTTTTGGGTGTGGCTAATTTAGCTATTGCTGCAACTTTCTCTGGATTTGGTTCCACGCCTCTTGTACTGATTATGTGTCCTAGAAAACCCACTTCTTTTTTGAAAAATTCTCTAGGTACTTTTTCCATTAGTCTTTCGAAAGTCGCTGTAGCATTTTTCAAACCTTCTGGCATTCTGGTATACTCATAATGTCCATTGATCGTTGTGAAGGCAGTTTTATAACAGTCTTCGGGTGCCATTGGTATTTGTTGAAAACCACTTGCCAGGTCGAAGATAGAAAAGTACGTTGCACCTCCTAATTGGTCCATGATATCTGCAATATTTGGTAATGGATATGCATCTCTGATTGTTTTCTTATTTAATTCTCTAAAATCAATAACCATTTTCCATCGTGGATTGCCATGACTGTCAGGCTCCTTGGGTACTATCCAAATGGGTGAGTTGCACGGAGAATTAGACTCTCTTATGATTCTGTCTCTCAATTTCTTTTCCTTCCGGGAAACGATTCTATACCAGCTGAACTACTTAAATATGGGGGCACCGCGCTTACATTCAGAATTTTTGAACTATGTGTTATTTGGAAACATGAAACGATACCGGAAAACTGGAAAGAATCCATCATCATACCGATTTTCAAAAATGGAGATAAGACAGATTGCAATAACTACCGGGGAATCTCACTTTTAGCTACCTACTACAAAGTTCTATCAAACGTAATACAGGCCAGACTCACGCCCCTCGCGGAAGATATAATAGGAGAGTATCAGTGTGGATTCCGGCGTAACAGGTCGACGAGCGATCAAATGTTTACTATAAGTCAGTTGTTAGAGAAAAAATGGGAACAATACGAAACAATACACCAACTATTTATAGACTTTAAAAAAGCGTACGACTCTATCAAACGAAGCAAAATGTATCAAATCCTTGTGCTCCTCGGAGTACCAAAAAAACTCGTGAAATTAATTCAAATATGTCTGAACGGAAGCACGGGAAAGGTCCGAGTAGGCGGTAACGTATCCGAATCATTCATGATACGCGACGGTTTGAAACAAGGTGACGGTCTTTCTACGGTACTCTTTAACTTAACGCTAGAGTATGTTGTTAGAAAAATGCAGACTAACGGGCTAGGTGCAACCCTTAACGGAAAAACACAAATTCTGGGATATGCGGATGACTTGGACATACTGGGGGATAACGGTGCAGCGGTAGCGAGAAATGCGGAAATTCTCATAAATGCGGCTGAGGACACGGCGCTAGAGGTGAGCGAATCGAAAACGAAATATATGATCAGGGACAAACTGGGCATTTGCGAAGGTGAGGGTGATCTTAGAGTCGGAAATCATACTTTCGAAAAGGTTAGCGAATTCAGATATTTAGGCACAACCATAAATGATCGAAACGAAATTAAAGCCGAGATTAACAAGAGACTTCATTCGGGTAATGCCTGCTTCTACGCAGTGAATAGATTACTAAAATCAAAACTGCTGTCTAGAAATGTAAAAGTAAGGATATATAGGACTATAATAATGCCGGTAATTTAGTACGGGTGCGAAACCTGGGCGCTAACTAGGGCGGAAGAAAACAGTTTTAGAGTGTTCGAAAATAAGGTTCTGCGGAAAATATACGGGCCAAAGAAAGATGAAGATACCGGGGAGTGGAGGAAACTGCACAATGACGAGCTACACAATTTATACTCGTCGCCGAATATAAACAGAATAATCGCGTAGACTAAGATGGGCAGGGCACGTGGCAAGAATGGGAGACGATCGCATGGCAGCGCGTATAATGAAAGGAAAGCCAAGCACACCGCGACCTCTAGGTAGACCTAGGCGCAGGTGGGGGGACAACGTAAAAACGGACTTAACTGAAATCGGGAGGGAGGGTTCGCAATGGATGGGGTTGGCGCAAAATAGAGATACGTGGAAGGCTTGCGTAGATGAGGCGATAAACTCTCGAGTTCGAACTGCCACTTAAAAAAAAAAAAAAAAAAAAAATTTAATGAAGGGTCGATAAGAATGCATTTCCACGCTCTTGAACATTATCGGTAGATATTTCATTTGAGCGATTCACATAAACATAACTATTTAACTAGATTTTGTCATTGAATATGATTATTACATAATATCAAATAGACGAGTTTCTAAACCTCGTTTCTAGGACCTTCGTCATCATTGTGAGAAAATCATTGCATGCACACGATCCTCATTTATTGAACTATTCAACAACTTTTATGGACAGAATATGATTTTTTTATTATATACAATAATCGAGCAGCCAGACCTTACTTCCACGACCTAGGTCAGGATTGGTATAGTACTACAGTTAGCATGTGACCTTCATCTATATAAATAAATTTTCTAAAGCTTCATCTATATAAATAATTGTTCTAAAGCTTCGTAATAATGATCCTTTACCTCTTCCTCTTTGTCCTCCGTTGGACAATGTACGTTAATAACCAACTAATTATACCACGCTCCTTCGATGATGATATACGAGACTCTGTCGTTCACGTATTTGAAACTTTTAACAGCGTGTATAATTCTTTTGCTAACCAGAAATCCGGTACCTAAGGAGTGTCCGCTCGCGCCCCCGAATATAAAGGTGAAGATATCTTTTGCTAAAATCCCGCTATCTTGCCACCGAGTTTCTTGTATTACTACTAAATCTAATTCGCGCTCGCCACGCTTCTAAGATTTCCTGGTACGCGCCTGCTCTGTATAAACTTCGCACATTCCACGTTCCCACCTTTAAGACCCTATTGGTTTTTTTTTTTTTTTTTTTAGCGATGATAGTAAGTTAAACCCGCGCGTTTTGGATCCTGATCCGATCGCAGGTGAGTCAACCGTTCTAGAGGTGATAACCCCCATACCTCTGTAGAACTAAGTATGAGAGCTTTCCGACTTTGATGAGGACGGAGCCAACTCATCGTCGGACACACTACGGAATCATTCTCGTAACCTAACACCCCCCTGCAAGGCAGCGCGCCTTCGCTGGCTTCGTTACCGCGTAAGACCAGGTGGCGAATCATTCTACACATCCCCTTTCGGGGCAGTTGTCATCGCTCCCGCATCCTCCACGGCAGGATTTTTGTAATGTGTGCTAAAAGAGAAAGAATATAGACATAGTGAGGTAGAAAGAGAAAGTGAAAATAGGAAATATTGTTGAGTGTTCGTTGTTGTGGTGGTGCTTGCGTAGTGTTTCTAGATGAATGCGTTCGCCAGTGTGGGCTCATCACACCCACGCCCGGGCCTATCGGCTGTCCGCGGCTGCTTATTCGATTTATTCGCAGTCAACCTCCTTCTCAGGGGCCGTTCCTCTATCCGCAACCTGAGGGCGCGCTGTGTAGTGGTGATAGGCACCCACTCGTCCGCTCTGGACGACTACGCCCAAGACCCGCTTAGGGTACCGGCGTTCCGACAAGACCCTTCATTCAATATAATCTTTAAATAACATCAGATGCCTTATAATAGTAAGAAAATTTATTTATATAGATGAAGGTCACATGCTTACTGTTGTATTATCCCAATCCTGACCGAGGTCGTGGAAGTAAGGTCTGGCTGCTCGATTATTGTATATAATAAAAAAATCATATTCTGTCCCCAAAAGTTGTTGAATATTTCCCTAAATGAGGATCGTGTACATGCAATGATTTTCTCACAATGATGACGAAGGTCCTAGAAACAAGGTTTAGAAACTCGTCTATTTGATATTATGTAATAATCGTATCCAATAAACCAGAGTGGTGAACTTAGATACTTTAATCACCCTCGCTAGAGCAGCGGAGAAGCTCATACACGATAAGGAGCATTATAACCCTCCACCTCGGCCAGAACAGTGCTTGCGTCCTCAAGTCGCTTATAAGGAGGAAGATATACCGCCCGAGAAAGTAGCGGCTACGTCTGGTGCCCTTAGTGGAGCAGCACCAGCGGAAACACCTGCATTAGCTACACAATTAGCTACAGCTTTCAAGGAGGCACTAGC
>JAZHPH010000565.1:741-39644 GCA_037356405.1 Nasonia oneida | reverse complement strand
TATATATATATATATATAGATAGATAGATAGATAGATAGATAGATAGATATACATCTAACACGACTTTGGAGCTGGAAACCAAGACGCCCTCTAGGCTGAGCTTGCGTATTAACATTCCTAATTGGTGCGTGGTGGCCATGGCAGTGCTAACGCGTACTGAAAACCTATGGCTCGAGCTTGCAGGGCAAACATCTTCTATGTAATAAGAGGAGAAGAGAGCATAGACGTAGTTATACTCAGCGCGCAGAGAGCTCAGCACTGCGTGTAGCGAAAATCTATATTTAGCACGGATAGTAGGGAGTGGAGCGTAATGTGTCGCCTTATCCGTGATTTTTTTCACACCCGTACTATGCCATAAAATGTTGTACATACAAAAAAAAACTGTAAGCCAGATTGAGTTCTAGTTTTGTTAAAATGATTCTTTGAACTTAACACTTTTCCTGTCTGCTCGTTATTAACTGAAACCTATTCATAATAGCGTTTTTCGCTAAAATAAGAGTACTTTAAGATTAGGTGAGGTTTTCTATAGTCGCTAAACACCCACGTGTATTTCCAATGCAAAAAAAATAACACAAATCCAATCGACATCTACTTTAAAAAGAAGCATAATTTGTAGATTTATCTGTAAGAAAATATGTGCATTGGAAGTTTTCAATGGGAGCTATTGAAAAGAGAGAGACCCTCTATATTTTTAATTTATCTGGCTTTGAACATATGGGGTAAGCGTGTCTTATGCAATAGAGCGTTAGATATGAGCAAAGTTAAAAATCATATCCCTGGAAGGTTTCGTGTCTAACTGATTGAAAACAATCTACTAAGATCACTTATAAGTAAGATATCTTTTTAGAAAATTAAATTAATCACATTCCATTTATTCAATCACTTAATAAAAATATTTTATTTTTGTACAGGTTTGTATTCAGACTTTTTGTAACGTCAAGGCTACTCAGCAGAAGAAAGAGTACGCTTTCTGTTAAAAGTGACCTATATTTTACGATTCAAGATAAGGGATTTAAAAAGTAAGGAAATAAAAAGGCTCACCATTACAGCACCCAATCAACGCAATCCCCGTAGAAGATTACGTTACAATGATTAAAAATAACTAAAAAGTTTGAATCAAATAAAAACTACGTTGAAAATGCGTTATAAAACTGAAATTATTTTCAAACAAAAAAAGTAGTTTTGATACTATCTCATCCAAAAGATTTTCATTTATAAAGTTTAATGAAAAAGTTTCTTGTTTGTTTTTTGTAGAATTATATAGTTTAAGGAATTTTGACTTGAACTCTCCATGCTTTGGCAATTAAGTAGAAAAATCAAAAGTGAGAGCTAGCCCAATGGGAAAATCAAAATAATACTCCTCTTTCTCTTTTCGGCAACCTTTCGTCCCCGATTTGGGACCTTATTAAGCCTTTTATTGAAAAATATGCTTAAAAGAAGTCAGTACATATAAGTAATAATTTTGTAAATATTGCGCATATATTAGTTCTTATTACTAGTAGGTTACATTATTTAATATCCAGTACATATTGTCAAAAAACGATTATACTAGAGGCACAGTACAGAGTGTCAACGCATGACTAGTATGTAATAACACAGTCGAAAGTATATATATGTATGAGTATGTATATGTATGTATATATAAGTATGTGTGTGTGTATATATATATATATATATATATATATATATATATATATATATATTCTGACGGAAACATCCGAGATAGTACGACAACGGACAAAACACTGAGAACACAATATAGATATACAGCAGCCTAACATATGTTGGTGCGGATAACTGTGCACATCACTAATATCGGCTAAAGGACGTTATAATTTTAAATTTGAATCTACGACTCATACAAACACACTGTGTGTGATAAATATAAAGTTAAAATTTTTAATCATATTAAAAAGTTGTAAATTTAAAATAAAAATTCAAAATCTTATTAATTTTTTTATTTATTCCAGATACAGTACAGAGTATAACTAATTGATAGAGACACTCAGTACCTTGCAGAGGTAAACGTGTTACCTGTTTGCAAGCACTAGCATTACATAATAAAATACAAAATATTAAAATATACTTAAAATCTAAAAAAAAATCCCTTTTTACGCTATATGTCACAAACTAAAGGCATCAATCGCATGTTTATTTATTGTGCATTTAACAAATAACTTCCGTTGCTTATAGTTTATTTCGCACGCAATAACAACAATTTTCATTTAAATAAATACTATGTTAAATTATGGCATATAAATAGTCAACAATTTATTTTAATCCACTTCTTGATTAAATTCTGATCAGATACTTTATTTATATCTACTACTTTTAGACTATTTACTAGCGCATTATATGTAATGATTACTTTGTTGAGACTTTTTTTATCACCGACTCTTTTATTAATTTTTAGCTATAATTAAACTCTTTTTCCTAGTAAAACTTGTAGAACTTAAGTACTGGGTTTTGAGGTTTTAACGAGTTGAGCACCGCAGCCAACTCGTAGCGGTATGAGTACCGCTGCGCCGCGACGAAGCCGCGTAGAGTCTTCGACGAAGGAGTGAAGGTCTGTGTGACGTGCAGTGCATGAGAGGAAGTGAGTGTGCGAGTGGAGATCATCCATGCGAGGGTGATCCGGCGCGCGCGACTTTCACGTCGATACACACGTGCGAGCGCGAATATTCTGGCGTTGGCGACTCAAAGTTGTTGGCGACTCGCGTATTATAATTTAATCATTGTAAAATCGCGTTTATTTCGCGACTATAAAATATAACAATAGTCTTTTGATTTTACGTGATTTGTCGTCATTTCGAAACCTTGCTCGTTTATCTCCGATCCTTGTCCCTTCATGCGAATACCGCCGCCTCCGCGGGCGTTATTTATTAGTTATTATTTAACGCAGTTGAGCAGCCGAGCCCGCACCAGGCGGCGCGTAGACCCAGCAAATAGAAGCAGCTGTAACAGCTGCATGCAACGGTGGTGTTTCGCGAGCGGAGAGGAATCCTCCGCCGCATCGAGGGAGCGCGATCCAGTTGTTGAATAATTATTCGCTGCTCTAATCCACACCCTGTTACAAGGTTGTTATAATGTAGCCTTATTTCCTCAAAGATAAAAAGTTGTTCTAGGTTTAGAGGGTTGTACTATACGTTAAAACTGTTTCTATTAAGTATCTTCAATATTTTACTTTTAATTTTTGTACCAGATCTCGATTATTTTTATACACTCCACCCCAGGCTAAGATTCTATAGCTTATCATGCTATGGAAAAAAGCATAATATATCATTCGTAGTGTTACCGTCGACATGATGTTTGCTAGCTTATAAAAAATATATACTAAGTACTTCGTTTTTTTAATTATATATAAAATATGATTATCCTACTCCAAATTGTAGTCAAAAACAATTTCAAGGTATTTACAGCTCTCCACTCTAGTCAACATCCTATTCTGGAATTTTACTTCTATGTTGCCGGTACACTATTACAATAGCTTCCGAATGTCATGCAGACTCTTTTATCTACATTCAGTGATAATGTATTCACCGCGAGCCAGTTATCTATAACCATGTTATGAGTGAGAGTTTTATACAGATAGGTATAAGAGAGAAATTAAGAAATAAGAAAAACTCGAATTTAAAAAGCATGAATATATTTGCGCGCAGACACATACATTCATACACTCACACCCTGATCTTGTCCACCGTTGCTCGTCCTTGGTGATGCTGACTCGTTGCCCGGGTTGAGGCGTCGATAATGGCTTTCTGTGGCAGTGCTGCTCGTTGTGCGTATGATCCTCCCTGTTCTCGTACGTGGTGAGACGGGTAATATTTTGAGTCATATCCGTTCTCGTGGACGTCGTGAGGCTTGATTGCTATATTTAGTCCTCCACGTTCTCGTGGACGTGGTGAGGCCGGGTCGATCAGCTGATCTTCATAAAATTGGGACGGCCCTGTTTTGGCGACTCTGGGCGGTGTCGTGATTATGTTTCGAATGAGCACCTGGCCCTTGGAGCGCCGAATCTCTTCTGAGGTCCTGTTCGTTGACCAGAGCCTCATAAACGCAAATTTTTGAGCTTTGCGACACGGCACCGAGACTAACGGTTAATCGGGCCAACCCATATAACACTACAACCAAAAGGAACCAAGTCTCTCCGGTGGCTATTATGGCAGTATCGTCAGCATAAGACAGAGTAGAGTCTATAAGGGGATCTCCTTCAAGACATCATTAATATATATTATAAATAGTAGTGGCCCCAGGATAGTACCCTGAGGGACACCTGTGTTTATTAACAAGTGATCACTTTTACTTTCTTCGATTTTAACTGTCTGGTATCTATTATCAAGATAACTTGAAAGAAGATCAAATGCCTGACCTCTAATGCCTATACAGTAAAATTTTTTAAGTAGTAATTTATGATCGACCGTATCGAAAGCTTTGGACAGATCAAGGAAAGTAACAATTGTTGGTATATTCCTATCCAAATTATTATACAATACAATATTTTTTCTAAATCCACATTGATGCTTAGATAAAATAATATTTTTATGAACAAATTCATACAATCTATTGTATATTATTCTTTCAAAAATTTTCGCATATGAGTGAAATTAGCTTGTAATTATTGATGTTATGCTATTTACCTGCTTTATATACTGGTACGATTACAGCCTTTTTCAATGCATCTAGCCAAATCGCATTTTCGATAAACATATTGAAAATATCTGTTAATGGTACCGAGGTACAACTTCCAAAAATCTTTAAAGTCTTACTATTTATCTTATCAACATCACTGCTTTTTAGGTTCAGATTGTTGATTGAATTTGGATTTGTATCTGATTGTTTAAATTTGGAATGTTTTGTGAAAAGTCGTGGCTTTTTTGTGGAAGGCACATAAAAGCCTAGTTTGAAAAACATGATTTGTTTGGAATTTTTAGGATAATAATGAACTGTCAGATTGACTGAATTTACACTATGTTAGAGGGAAAAGCCTTTCGGCACAAAAACCCTTTTATTTTCTTAAAAAACTACACTGAAAGCACTTAAATTAAGATAAATAAAAGAACGATTTCATCACTAAAACGAACTACGAATTCGAACAATAAGTCGCGGCGTGACGTCGCGGAGGACAATGGCGCAACACGCACGACGAACACGTGGTTTGACGATTTGTCACACTGAAATTATAATGCAAGCACACACACAATTTTCGATGAGATTAGATTCGCTGTAGGCAGAATATGCGTAGCAGTCTCGTTGAGACAGATTAGATTCGCTATAGGCAAAGGATGCCTGGCAGTATCGGTGAGACAGATTAGATTCGCTATAGGCAAAGGATACTTAGCAGTCTCGGTGAGTCAGAGAGTCGCGAGGGAGCTCCGCACGCTTGAAAGAATAGTCGAGGACTGGCGGGCCTGCCGCGCGAAAGAAGCGGGAGAGTCCCGCTTAAGATGGTAGCGGCAACACCGCGCGGTGCTGCCATCACGCAAACGCTGTCGGTACACACATACACACATTAGGTGCGCGCGCTGGCGCAGAAACGAACTTAGTTACACGTTTAATGCATAGTTTGCGTTGAACAAAATGTTGCGACTTAACAATTTGGTTTCACTATATCATCAGACAATTTGCGGCCAATATCACAAACAAATTTGTTCATTCTCTTTGCTATCTCTACTTTATCCGTAATTTCATTATTATTAACCTTTATATAACTTATGGTATTACTATTTTTCTGTTTTCCCATTTTGTTGTTCATAATACCCCAAAGTTTTTAGGCACGACCGCGACACGGAAGTGCCTTATAGTTTTGTCTTCGAAAAATATGTGAGATGCGATATCTCACGCAATTTTTGACCGATCGGGCTAAAATTTTGGGAGGAGTCTCCTCTTGCACAAACTTAAAAACTAAGTTTTTGTTCATCCCGATCGTCTACGTTTTTTTTTTTAAATGCGGGCACAATTTGTTCGATTTTTGCGTATACTTTTGAAGAAAAATTTTGGTGTTACACGATTATCTCTGAGAGACTTTAGTCAATCGGGCTAAATATTTATGTGCAAACTTCCCTCACAATAGTAAGATGCCAAATTTATTTTGGGCTTGATCCTGCATGTATACGCAGAATGCGGTCACATCCAAAAATCGCTAAAAACGGTTTTTTGGCTATAACTCGAATTCTATGCATTCTACAAAAAAAAAAGTATAAAAGAAAAGTTGTAGATCTCGAGGAAATACAACTTTTTCCTATTGACACTTATGCGTAAAAATGCTTTGAATTCGAGTTAACAGGCCAAAATCGATTTTTTTTTATAGCAATAAACCAGTATTTATCATAAAACTTTGAGGCTATACATTTTACATAAAAACCTTAACCGTAGTCATAGTCATAGTCAGTTAGATGGAGGTGAACTGCGGCGAGCCCTGCACGGGGATGTGCCGGTCGAGCACTCAGGCGAAGCCCATTGTGCTGTGCCTCCTTTACCATTAAAAGTTACTTTATAAATTCTTATTTATAGCTTCGGCAACTCGGTAAATTGATGCCAAGGTTTTCAACCTTAGCTCCTCTAACCCCAACATGGGAAGCCCCCACACCCTCTGTCTTGTACCTGCAAAAGCTGTGCATTCACACAGCAGGTGGGAGGTGGTCTCCGTTTCAAACTCGCACCACCTGCAGTTCCCGGAGTCCCTCAGTCTCAGGTTCTACAGGTGGTATCCTACCCTCCAATGTCCCGTCAGCCAGCCAACGGCCGGCCTCAATCTATTCCTGCTTAGGCTCCTAATGGTCCGCAGCCACTCCTCAGGTGGGCTGCTGCCCATCAGAGCCCTAGCCTGCCTTTGCCCATCGGCATCGGTCCATTTATCACTCAGTTGCATGTTGAGCCAGTCTTTAATTGCTCTGTTAACCTCACAGGTTGGGACAGCGACTGCGCACCTTCTTGCACGAATGCCGTCCGCGCCCCTACCCGCTAACCTGTCCGCCTTTTCGTTACCTACCACACCGGAGTGTCCCGGTACCCACACCAGTCTCACCGCATTGTTCTGCCAGTGATTCCAGCGCCTGTCTGCACCTTAGTACCTCTTTTGAGGAGATATTGATACTGTCCAGCGCTATGAGAACTGCCCTGCTATCCGAGCAGAAGCTTACAGTTCTTTGCCCTGTGCCTCTCTCCAACAGCCATTTAGCAGCTTCTGTAATGGCTCTGATTTCTGCCTGGAACACCGTAGCATAGCGGTCGAGAGAGCACACAATTTCTTGTGTGTCACCCTTTTCCCAGGCACCTACTCCTACACCGTTCACATTTTTTGAGCCATCTGTATACCACACCACACTGTTTTTGAGGAGTTCGTGTGAACCCGTCTTCCATTCTTTCCTTTCTGGGATTATGATCGAGAACGGCTTAGAGAAATAAATTCTTTCCGTCATTCTGTCACAGCCTCTTTCTTCCATTAGCGGCATTACTTGTTCCAGAAGTGCCGCATCCTTGAAAACCGAGCAGTTCGTTGATTCCGCTATTCTGCAGAACGTCCTGCACGGAATTGCCCTTATTACCTTGCCTAATGGAGGGAGTTCCAACAGTCTTTCCATAGCGACCGTAGGTGTCGTTCTCATGGATCCCGTGATTCCTCCCATGACCAATCTTTGCACCTTGTCTAGTGCCTTTGTGTGAGTTTTCAACTCACACTTGTGGCCCCATACCAGTGCCCCATAGGTGAGTTTTGTTTTTATGATTGTGTCATACAGCCATCTCACTTTATTCGGTTCTAGACCCCAGGTATTGCCAAAAACCCTCCTGCAGGCCCAGAAAGTGCCTATCGCTTTCACGCATTTGTCTTTGATATGTTTCCCCCAGTTGAGTTTGGCGTCGAGTGTGCCTTCCAGGTATTTGACGTCCTTTACCAATTTCAGGGGAACTCCATGGAGTTGGAGCCCTTCCATCGGCTTGGTTTTATACCTGTTCGTACACACATGACACTAACTTTGTTAGGGTTAACCCCCAGTTTTACTTTATTACACCATTTCTCCACCAGGCCCAGTGCGAACTGCATTAGACCTGCTAGCACGTCCTCGTCATCCCCCCTAATCAGGATGACGATGTCGCCTGCATATGCCTGTGCATTGATTGCAGCCTCGTTCAGGATGCAGAGCAAGCTATCCACCACCAGGCACCAAAGTGTCGGTGACAGTACCCCTCCTTGTGGGCATCCCTTCCTCACCACTCCTTTGCAAGAGTACGCTCCCCAGTCAGCCACTATCGTCCTGGTCCTCAGCATAACGCTGATCCACCTGGCGACAGTTGCTGGTTTTGCTTGCTCCTCCATACCTGCTGAAATCGCCTCGCCGGTCGATTCGTGTAATTGAAAGCCCCCTCGATTTCTAGGAAAGCCACCAATACCAAACCCCTGTTTTTCATGCCCTTTTGAATGAAGCTGACCGCGTCCACCAACGCTGTGTCCACAGACTTTCCTGTCTGGTAGGCATGCTGCTTGCTTTGCAGTGGCGCTTCTACAAGTGATGATTCCTTAATGTATCTGTTAACCAGCCTTTCCAGGGTTTTGGGTAAAAACGAGGTCATGCTGATTGGCTTGAAGTCCTTTGCGACCGCGTGATGTGTCTTACCTGGTTTCGGCAGGAAAGCCACCCTCGCCTGCCCCCATTCTTCCGGCACATATCCCAATGCCAGACAGGCTCGGTACAATTTTTCTAAGGCTGGGACTAATACGTCCATGCCCTGCTGCAACAGAGCCGGAAAAATGCCGTCTGGACCTGCTGCCTTGTAGGGCTCAAACGTCCCTATAGCCCACCTTATCCTTGCCTTGTCTGGTACCCGTCTCGCCAGTCTCCAGTCCTCCGCGGGCCATCAACTGAACCGCCTCTGACCTCGCCCCTTCCCTGAAGTCTGGAAAGTGGGTTTCCATTAGGCCCTTTAGGGCCTCCTGTCTATTCTTTACCCAGTCCCCTGTTGCTAGTCTGATCGAGTCTGTCAGTGGCTTCTTCGGGTTTTGCAGTATCGCTTCCAACCCTCCACCCCGACTTTTTCGATCTCCTTCTTATAATCCTTTAGCTCCGCACTATACGCCCGTTTGTCCTTGACACTCTTCGTGTGCTTGGACCGGTTGTATAGCCGCCTTACTTTCTTTCTGCGTTTCTCAAGTGACTTATTCCACCAGGGAGCGCCCTTCGATGGCCTCGTTAGCCTAAGTGCACAATTGTTCTTGTAAGAACTTATTATTATGTCCCTTAGGATCCTACTGCAGTGATCGATGTCCTCCGCCGTCCCGTATCTGATAGGAAAGCAACTGATCTTGGCCTTAAGTTCCTCTCTGTAACCTACCCAGTTTGTTTTCCTAGGGTTCCTTGTGAGCTGGTCGAGCGTACTTTGTCCGCCGAGTCTGAACACCATGTGTTTGTGATCCGACATGGAGACTTCTTCCGGCACCCTCCAGTCCATAACCTCAGACCACACGTTCCTGGAGGCCAGAGTGATGTCTGTGACCTCCTCCCTTACGGCGTTTCGGAACGTGGGTCTGCTGCCCGTATCGAGAAAGTCCATGTTCGTTGCTGCTAAGAACTCCAATAGACTTTCTCCTCTAGAATTGCAGTTAGTGCTGCCCCAACATGTGTGATGTGCGTTTGCATCACAACCCATTATAAGCTTAGTGCCTTCAGCTTCGCATTCTCTAATTAATGCGACCATTTCCTCTGGTGGGCACGTTTCCTCGTAAGGAAAGTATGCTGCGGTAATCGTAATGACTTTCCGCTCACTTTCGGTACCCTTGTAGCTTACCCTCGCCGTACATAGATCCCTTGAGCAGTACTTTGGCACCGTCTCCACCTGTAGCCCATTAACAATAAGGCACGTTCTAGTCGAGACTGGACTGCCGCTGATCAGTACCTATTCCGTTTAAGTCTGCGATTTTGCCGTTGTGAATCCAAGGTTCTTGGATTAGGCAAATACCTGTACGCACCCCCGCCATACGTCTAGCCAGAACGGTCGAGGCGCTCTTGCAATGGTGCAGATTAATCTGCGTGAACTCTATGGTGGTGCCCGGTACAGATCCAGCCCCATTCATATTGTTCACGCTGTTGCGTTGCCCCCGATCAGCCATCTTGTTCGAGAGCACCGCATCTACCTCTATATTTACCTAATTATGGCCGGGATCGACTTCCATAACCTCGACTTCCGTCTGTCCCGGCTCTTCCTCTGTCTTTTCCTTGAACGAGACGACATGTGCCATGCCGCCTCCACAGAAAGGTCTGAAGTCAAGGGCCTTCAGTGCCTCGACCTCAGTCCTTTCCAGCAGCACCCAAATGTTCGTCTCCTCCTTCTTTTTCCCCTCGGTGCCCACCGTCACCGTTTTGGTTTCAGCGACCACCCAGGAGTCCGGTGTGAGTGTGGTGTTCTGCCTCTTCAAGCGCTTCACCACGATCTCCGGAGTATGCACTCCGGGGGCGTAGATCATCGCTCTGACCAGCTTCTGGAGGTCTCCCATCCCAATAGCCTTGAGTTGGGTTCTCTCCCCACACGACCATTTAGAGGCAATACTAAGTAACCACTCTTTGTACTTTTGGTCCTTGCAGTGGAAGATTTGTGCACCCCTCTGGAACCAATTATCCAAGAAACTTGGAAAATAGCCTCCGTCTGGGGCGTCATCAATCTCCCCCGCCAAGGCCTCCAGGACCTTCTTTCCTTCAGGAGCTCTTCCGGGTACTTGACCGGAACGATGGCTACATTTAAATCGTCGGCCACAGCTCGGCTGTAGCTCTTTGGAGTCCCCAACAGACCTCTTCTGGAGCTCCCTCGGGGTGGAACTGTCGGAGTGTTGTCTTTTGGTCGCGCCCGCAAGGGTCCCAACCTGAGACTCCCCAGGAGCGTCCTCCAGACGCTTCGCCCTCAGCTTCGCCCCCGAGGCCACCTTCCTATTAGCGTACCTGTTTCTTTTCTTAACCTTACTGTTTTCAGTTTCCGAAGAGGCACTGGTATTTGCCGCTGGGGCGAACCCCGCAGCCGCCCGGTGACTCTCCTGGGAACTTTCACCGGTATTTGTCGTCTTGGCGACAGTCGCCCGGTCTTTCAGAATACCGTCCGTGAGGACTTGGTTTGAGCTGGGGAGCTCCTTTGTTGCTAGCACTAACCGTTTCCTGTGTTACATTCTTTTCCATTTCATCTTTTTCTTTAATGTTCACGGGTGTGTTAGTGTGTGTGGACCAAGCCCCGTCCCCGCATCCCGGACCAGTGCGCCACTCACGGCGGAGAAGCCAACCCCGACGCCTGTGGCCTCAACAGGGCCCCCCACCCAACCCAACATGACCCTATCCGGTCACCAACCGGCAGGTCATGCTGGTTAGGCTGACCCGGGCCTCTGTACTATCCGACGGCCTAGGAGCGCCAGACAACTTAGTTTTCCTACGGTACCCTCAGATCGACGCAGTCAGGCCTCTCCGAGTGACCTTGGTGTACACACGTGCCCGGGGGCAGCTTTAAGGTCGGCAGTCGGCAGTGTGTGAGTATTGAGGCGTAACATATGTATTCATGAGTTGTGTTTCCCAACATGCACTACCGCCTTCGCCTGCTTGGGGAATCGCTTCTAGCCTCTAGTCGGTCTGCCAGGCAGTTTTCGCTCTCCTCTCTCTGAAACGACGAGAGTTGAGTGAGTCCCGCCCCCAGGCCCGTTGAGTCCGAAGCAAGGGAGAGCCCTTTTTACGGGGATCCACATACATATGAGAGCCCGTTTTACAGGGAATCAGACACAGCCAGAAACATTCACTCTCTCTCGCCGGGTCCGGGTCCGAGATCCGCCGCACAATCGACCAGAGAAGCCCCCTCACCGGCCCTACGGGCACACGACAAGGTGGCAATCCTTCGAGGGGGATCCTTAACCTTAACTCTAAAAGTTGTAGATATTTTGAAACCCAA
The DNA here is from genome assembly GCA_037356405.1 of Nasonia oneida. Taxonomy (NCBI): domain Eukaryota; kingdom Metazoa; phylum Arthropoda; class Insecta; order Hymenoptera; family Pteromalidae; genus Nasonia; species Nasonia oneida. The sequence continues at coordinate 27,733 of JAZHPH010000565.1, read as the reverse complement.
AATTTTTACCATGACAAACATGTTTTCAAAACGCTTATACATAAACAACAACCCTAGAGACGATTTTTGGTACATATAATTGAATAACAATTTCGGTGTGACACGCCCTATCTGGCATAAAAGCTTAAATTGATTGCCTGACGCTCGCGCGAGCATCAGGCAATATCGAGGCAAGCGCGCATTGCGAGTGTCAGCGGTCGTGCCTTACACGCAAAACGCGAAGCGTTTTGCGCGCCTTGTTTAGGATTGTTAGGATTATTTTTAACTAGCTTTGCATCATATTTAATTGTAGCATCTTTGATAACCTTATTTAACATGTTAGCATAGTTTTTGTAATCCAGTTTGACTTGATCATTAGTAATATCCATCTGCCATAAGTTATATAAAAGTTCTTTGATTTTACATGATTTAATTATTCCATCAGTAATCTAATTCTTCCTACCTTGCTGTTTATTTTTACTTTTTTTTATTCAGCTTGTTTTACACGCAGATTAATCTTATCTTTTAAATTATTCATAGCTATAGTTGGATCTTGCGTTGACAATATTTCAGTCCATTTTATGGTAGCGGCGATATGTTTTATTGTGTTGTAGTTTAAAAATTCTATAGGTTTAATTTGTTCTGTTTTCATTTTGTTGACAGCAATAAAAATAGTGTAGCGGTCTGTTTTTGTAGCTTTGAGTTTATTGGTAACTGTGTCAATGTTATTAGTTTTTATAAATATATTGCCAATGCAGGATCCTTTGGCTATGTTCATGGGTGGTCTTGTTATACCAACAAATCCAGGATTATAAGCTTTTTCTAGAAAATTGCACAGAAATTCCTGGCTCATGTAATTATATTCTAACAGATCTACATTAAAATCGCAAATCACAAGATAATTTTTGATATTTTTCTTTTTTATTAATATCCATAATAAATTCAGTCTTTGGTATTTCGTGAGATCTGTATACGGACGATATTTCAATATTACTATTACTATTTAACTTAATTCTAGCATTTACAATCTTAATTCTACCATATTCAACTACTTTGGTATTTTGCACGAAATTATTATTAACAAAGACTATAACCCCATCATTTTTATTTATCCTACTATCGTTGTAATAGCAGTCATATTTTCCATTAGATCGTATCATTTCATATATACTATGATTAGCTTGTTCGAAAGTTTCAGTGCATATTACAGATGGTTTGATACTCAGACATAATTAAATCCTTTTTGTTACTGATCAATTTGTTAAAATTATCAATACTACTACAAGTTATCTCTTTATGAATTGAATTCTTACGTATAGTGTCTAAATATTCGAAAATTGCCATTTCAATTATTTAAATTTTTACAGCTTCTAAGTCTGGATCCTTCCTGGTTTGATAGAATTTGCGTAGAGAACGGCGGTTGTCTCGTTGCAGAATTCCGTCGACGTTGTTGTTAAGTTGTTCCAATTTTTATTCAATCTTGATTTTTCTTGTTTATTTCGATTTCCGTTTGACCTTACTCCTGTTGTAGTTGTGGATAAGTCACCATCCTTGTATCGTAAACTGAGATCATAGATGGTAAGTCAAGTTTCGTCGGATAGTCGATTCTTTCAATGCATAAGTTTATTTTCTTCTTGAATTAGTTGCATAAGTTGTGATCACCAGCAACATGTTTAATGTCGAATGTAGTGTTGTAGTTAACATTTGAATATTCACAATTTAAGCACTTTATTATATTGTTTATACAGTTACTGATCTCATGACTATCTGCAAAATTTAGACAAACTGTATTATTTTTGCATCTGTTTCCACTATGACCGTATCTACCACAATTGAAACATGGTCTTATACTTCAATGGTTGTAGACTTTGCAGCTTTGGTATGCTACGAAAATTTTGCTGTTATTCTCCTTGATGAACTTATATCTCATAAGGAACCTGCATTAACACTGTTGTTCTATCACTACGTTTGCTTTTGTAAATATGCAGGCCTTTATTTGAAAAACTGCCGAAGTTCCTCAAGTTGATATCACATTATATCTCAGCTGGACTCCAGTTCATGTAGTTGCCGAAACCAACTATTTTTATTTCAAAATTTATAAATTCTTGTTTCCTAACCTCACAAACTCCTTCTAAGTTTTCCTTTAAGACAGCTTCAGTTAGTTCAACACAATCGCTATTTATACAATTAATAACTAGTTTTTATTTTTTATTATAATACATATTTATAGTTTGGATCTTTTTTGCTTCCTCCTAGAGGAAGCTTCGTAATAGTAAAATTTTGAGTTTTGTCAAAACTTCCAGAAAATACTTCTTGGTACGTTAGAAGTTCAAATTAAGTATTGTTAGAAAATGTCCGTATGGATTTGTGTGTTTTTTCTGTTTCTCTCTCGGAGAAAGAGTTATCAGGGAAAATCTTAGAAAGACCATAGCATGACCTTGTTTATAGGGTCGTCGAGACAGCCCCATCCCCAATGTCAGCCGTGTGTTGGATTCACACCGACTAAACCCACCCTTCTTACGGCCAGGTTAAAAAACACCCAGCCGTAAAAAGAAACGCCCTCTTTGCCTTTATCGACCCTTGGTAAAGGTGCCTAGCTTCATCTTCTATGCCCTAAACCCCGCGGTACCACCTTCAAGCAATGCTTCGCGGGGGGTCGAAAGGCTTTCGTCCGCTTCTGGTTGATGTGGTCGACATCACTAGTCATTCTTCATTTTCTGCATCGCACACACACACGTACATACTTAGCCTCTTTGTCTTCTTCTGTCTTCTTCGTCCTTTCTGACTTTCTTGAGAATGTCTGCTGCATAATTACTGACTGCGCACCATCCATCCTCTGAAGTCAGTATGGCCGTCATAATCGACTCAGTAGTTACTTTGGTCCGAAGATAACTCTCAAGTTCTTCTCGCTGTTAATGATATCGTGAGCACTCGGAAAAGACGTGCTCGACATCCTCTGTTGCATCCGAACATATTGGGCAGTTCGGACGGTCGTCTAGTTTGAACCAATGCAGGTACGCTCGGAAATATCCGGCCCGGTCAAAAACTGTGTAAGGTAGTAGTTAACTTTCCCATGTCTTTTTCCAATCCAGTCTTCTATCCTTGGTATAAGGCGATGAGTCCATCGCCCCTTGCCACTAGCGTCCCATCTTGTTTGCCATTCAGCCATCGTCATCTTTCTTTCGGCATCCCAGATCGCTTTCTGGCTTTTGTCATTCGATCGTCTCCTATCTTCGAATACGTCCTTTTTTTCCAATGCTAAAAGGTCAATGGGTGGCATGCATGCTATAATACAGGCAGCATCGTCCGATACCGTACGGTAAGCGGACGCCACTCTTAGTGCACTTCGCCTATACACGGTAGTCAACTTTTGTGCATACGATTTCACCCGCATCGCATCTGCCCATATTGCGGCTCCGTATAGCATAATCGATGTGGTTACACTGGTTAAGAGTAACCTTCGCTTCTGAGCTGGCTCTCCTACATTTGGCATCAATCGTGATAGAGCAGCGCTAACTTTTGCTGCTGTATCACTGACTACTTTCAGATACTGTTTAAAACTTAGTCTTGCATCGATGGTGATGCCCAAATATTCGATAGTTGGTTGAGAAACGATCTTATGTCCATCCACCGTCAGTGTGATTTCCTCCATCTTCTTCCTACTGGAAATGAGGATAACTTTCGTTTTGTGACTGGCTAATTCCAGACCCGTCTCTGTTAGCCAGTCGTGTATTATACAAGTTGACTCTTCAGCTATGTCTTTCACCTCTTCTTTATGTTTCGCTACTACCACTACTGCTTTGTAATCAGCGAATCTCACGACTGTTGCTACTTCAGGTAATTGTAGCTTTAGTACCCCGTCGTAAATGATGTTCCAGGTCGGTGGGCCAAGTACTGACCCTTGGGGGACGCCTCCTGTAACTTTATACGTATTAGTACCGTCCTCAGTGTCATATAATAAGATTCTGTCCTTCAAGTAGCCGGACATCATCCTTCTTATATATAAGGGCATATCCTGCTTCCGGAGTGCCTCGTGTATTTCACTCCATCTGGCCGAATCGAATGCATTTTTGATCCAATGTAACTATGGCGCAATACTTCTTTTTTCCCCCCTTCCATCTTTTCCCCTCTATCGCTGTTTGTGCAGTGTCAATCACTAGACTTATACTGCATGCTCATAAAACTTTTTCTATGGAATTTAAACCAAATCCCCTCATTCATACCATAACGAATGTACTTTAAAACAATATAAACTTTAAAACCATCAAAATAAAGGTAATTATGTCTAAGAATAGTAAAACGAATTTGGTTTATTTATATAAGTATTTAGAAATTTTTAATGAAAAACTTTGATTTTAATTTCAAAGGTGGTGTCCCCTTTCTAGCATCTAGGTGGTCGCATCTTTTGACTAATCTCCCTGATTCTGAAAAAACCTAATCTACTTTGAGCTTTCTCCTGGCGATCGCCTTTTAGGCAATCTGGGCAGGCAGCTGTACGACGGCGGTCTGCGTATCTCTATAGGTCTTCCGGAGGGTTTTTACGGACGTCTCCTCTACTACTTCCTTCTCTTTTGAAAACTCTCTATTTAGGGCTTCAAGAATATCCTGTTTAAAGGTAAGCATGTCAAGGACTTTTATTTCAAAGACCACTTCACGCTGAAGCCTCTTAATTGTGGCTTCTTCTACCAGCACTGCTTTAACCGCTTCTTGAAGTTCCTGGGTTTTCACGTCTTTGGTGCGTCGTAGCTTCAAAAGAAGATCTCCTGCCACCGTTTTGCGTTTCTTATTTACGATGTTACCAAGCACTGTCAGATTGGGGTCCGCTTTTATTTTCCTCAAAATATCAGCGCACAAATTTCTCTCAGCAGCTTTTATAACAAGTACATCAGGCCTGGTGGGTCTCTTTCGTTGTTTTCTAGTGCCATTTTTTTTTCTTGGTACCAGTGCCTTCATGTATCTCCTTTTTTCTCTTATTTTCTTTTTTTTTCTTCTTTCTGGTGATAACCTCCTACCAGGGTGGGTCTGCCTTTTCTTCCAAAGACACCTGTGATTGGCTTTTTGATGTGACTATTATAGGGGCTACTTCCTTATCTTTCTTCGTTTATTTAGCGTAGTTTTCTTGTCGCTCTTCTACCTGGCTTGGTGACATTGCCTTACATTTGCCCTCTTTCTGAAAATGCTGCTGGTTCGGTAACATTTCAACTTTACTTAGCATCAATCCAAAGCTCTCCTTGCTCATTAGCTTTATTCGATTTATTTTTTGTCAATATTTTTTCGAAAACTTAAGGTTAAATTTTACACCAAAGTACATGAGTTACGATTTTTACTCCAATATTTTTTAAGTGATATTGGTTTGTAAATTCGGTTTTATTAATGATACATTTGCACAATTGGGAGCTCACGTAATCAATATAGCGGCACAAAGGATGAAAATATGTATGGATTAATAGATGTATAAACGCATATAAATTTCAATACATAACATAACTCTTTTTATTTCCTTCAAAATCATAATACAGATAAATGAGAAAGACAATGCTTCAAAATAAAAGTAGATTCATAGTGACTAAATTGATGTACTTAAACATATAAATTTTTAATTAATCATATTAAGGCTTAGAGACCTATCAGTAAAAAATTGATATATAACAAATTCTTATCCTATTCTCTAATGTATATAAGTATTTATATGTATATAGCAAAACTATGCCTGTTTCATATTAAAACGTTGCGCTTACAAACTAATGCTCCTACACTCGCAATGATTTTTTTTTTTTTTGATAGAGTTTATAATAAAAATTGCTCGCATTCCTGAAAAAAAGGAATTAGTCATTGTTTACTGGAAGTCAAGCGGCTGTCAGAGCGAACTTTACTGATTGTGACCTCACCTTGCGCCGTAGTTCTTATTATATGCTTTCAATATACTTTAAATCAATAAAAATCAAATTGATAATTGTTTCTTATTGTGTAAGTAACCTCGGAACACAGAATTTTTAGTGATTTAATTATTAAAAAACTGTACATCATAAAATATTGTATGAAAAAGTGTTGGTCATCTTATTGATTCTCACTTTCATCGTCGCCTCCACCATGCGCCGTAGTTCGCATTGTTTGTCTAAATTACATACATTGGTGTGCATATTAAGGCGCTTGTAAATGTATAGTTTTATAATACGCACTTCAGAGCACCGCGTTTATGTGCGATAAATGAGTGTATGTACTTATTATTTATGATCCAAAATATTTTTCAGATTAGGAAAACCAGAACATGTCGACCAATCAGCGTGGCTCCGATATCCCCAATCCAAATTCTTTTGCTCTTTTACAAAATTGGCTACTTGACCATCGCAGCAATCCAGCATCAAGAGCCTAACCTAATCACCCATCACCCCGCGCCAACCTTTGTCTTAGAGCTGAACCAGTTAATGCACAATCTCTTCGCCACTCTAAGCTCAGCACATGTACTGCTTACTAAGCCATTTTTCATTGCAGCTTCTGTTTCTGTTCTGATCACGATTACGGGCCCAAACTGAGTCATTGAACGTTTTAATAAAGCTTGCTACCGCATCAACCTTAATAAGACTTCCAAGGTCGTTACCATAGCTTCGTTCTAATAAGAACAAATCTAGACAAAAATCCTGGTTCCACGGCATTTGCCTTCATTCTACCCTAATCGGCCACTAATCTCAGATGGCTCTCAGTAGCCAAGTTTCTAACTTTATTTATGCCTTTTTATTCAGTTATCACGCTCGTCAATACGAGTTTTTTCAGTAATTGAATTTTCTCAGGAAAGTATAAGTAGAACATCACGATATTCATACAGAAAATAGTTCTTATCATAATTCATGACATGATTTTTTTTAAGAAAATCCATAGTTTAGTATTTAGTTATAATAGTTTAAAAATTTACACTTTTTGGTATAACGAACGATAATCTAAAGTCTCTGCAGTATGAAGATAAATAATTTTATTCTCTTTCTTTATATTCTTTATTTCTTTATCTTCATTTTTATATTCAGTGTAGGGGCGTGTGTGTGTGGGGGGGGGGCTGTAAGAGGGCCTTCAGATTTTCAAAAATAACATAAAAATGAACGATTTCTATGTTATTTTGTGTGGGGGGGATTATAGCCAAAATAACTATATAATACAGTAAGATATATAAATTCATGCTTAAGGATAACATGAAACCATGTCAGACTTCCATACACAGTTCATACCACCCTTCTCATTCATATAAACGTAGGTCGAGTTACAAGAATCCTTAGGCTCTCTTCGTTCCAACTTTGATGACAATATATATTATTTTCTAGTAAAACAAATTAACAGTGACATATAATCCTTTTAATATTAATATATAAAAATTTTGTTAACATTTTCTTAATTATTAGCAAGTGGTCTTTAGTCTATGATTAGTCTATGATTTGGTCTTTTATACGAGTAATGCTACGACGACATTAAAGATCTCATTAAATAAGATTATATTGCACAATTTTTTAGATTCTATGTTTTTGTATTATAATTTGTTATTGTAAAGAATAAACTTAACATTTAAAATATTATATTCTAACTGTGTATAATGGCACTTTTCATATTTCGCACTATTTCACCAGTTCTGCACTAACATTTGTCTTGCTGTCATAAATCTATCCGTTGTTGCATTTTTTTCTCTAATGTACGACATTTTCTCTGTTAAGTCGAGCCTAGCCGGGCACGTAAGTCCAACCGCACAGGTAACTCTATAGTGTGGAAACATTTCTTTGTGCTGATTAGATGAGTCACATTTACAGTCTGATGTAAAAGTTATTTCATCTATTATTACTATGTCCTTATACGGTGACTGTAATTTGAGAGAAGACACTGAGTTTGTAAAAACCTGTTTCCCTCTTATTCCTCTGTCAATGTAGAAAAAGGCTTTGTTTGATCCTAGATAGTTAATGTCGCCATAGGTCATTCTATGGCTGGCTGATTCCGTGATTTTCTGTCCAGGTGCGGCATCCGCTTCTCTATTTCTTGCTTTGTTGCTATTTTCTGCAGTCATTCCATCTATCATGGAGAAGACCGTTTCAAATGGTTTATATTTTTCAATATTAGGATTTTTTATGTTTTCCAAGTCATTACACGTTTCTTATATTTTAATAAATTTAATGAATTTGATATTAGCTTTATTGTTTTTTGTTTTGAACATCCATGTATTTTTAATATGGTTTGTTGTATCGTCTAAACTATCAATAATATTTGGATATGTATTATTAATTTTGTTGTAACTGTAGGTGGAGATACGACGATGTTTGCGTATATTGTATGAATTACATTTGCCTTTGGCGCAAATGTAGGTTCTAATATCTAAATATTCAGAGTTTTCTGCAGTTCCTTGTCGATCATTATTCAATTCTTTTCTTTTCTGTATTAAATTTTGTATTTTTGAGGATATTACACGTCTACGCTCACATTGATCTTGGTTGCCTATCACATAGAGCCATATTTTCAGTTGCTGGCAGTCTATTGTCGTGGTATTTGTTTTTTCACTCATTAATTCTTATCCAGTCTTGTATTTTTCTGATGTTTGTTTTTCTTCGCATGTCCATGATTTTGAGATCATTCGGTAGTTTATTATAGATGTTAATCGCTTTGATGTAACTATTCTTTGTGCTTACAGTTTTATTATACCTTGGTAGGATTATTAGTTTATTTCTTGTTCTGCTTGTTGAATTAATAAACTGATCTTTAAAGTTAGTATAATGATAGCGTAGACTTTCGTATGCGAATAATCGCTGTAGGTTAAGTGGATTAGCTCTTTGGAAGGTATTTTTATTCATAATTTTCAGGATTCTTTTTTGGACCGTTTGTAACAGTTGCAAGTTATTTTGGTACGCACCACCCCACGCAACTATTCCATAGTTAATCAGACTGTGAAAAAATGCGTAGTAAATTATTCTTAGAGTAGATGTATCCATGAATTTGGAAATTTTACTGAAAATAAAAATGAGGTATCTAGTATTATTTATGAGATATTGAATATGTTTATCCCATCTCATATTAGAATCAAATATTAGGCCTAGGTATTTCGTTTCATTTACTCTCTTTAGTATTTCGTAATTTATTTTAAACTCAATTTTCTTTGGCACGCTATCGTAATAGTTTCCAAAAGTGATATATACTGTTTTTTGAATATTTAATGTTAGTTTATTAAACCTGAGCCATTTTGAGATATCTTCAAGGTGTTTATTCATTTTACTGCAATTTCAGACCAGGTTTTTCCCTTAGCTATCACTGACGTGTCATCTGCATAGGATATTATAGAATTTTCTGGCATATTCATCAGTAAGTCGTTTACGTAAAGTATGAAAAGCAATGGGCCAAGTATCGTCCCTTGTGGGACACCAGTATTTACGTTTTCGAAATCACTTGTATGTGAACCTATTTTTACTTTTTGTTTCCTATTGTTTAAGTAACTTGTAATAAGTTGATGACCCTTACCTCTCATACCGTATGCGTAAAGCTTGTCTAATAGTATTTTATGATTTACAGTGTCAAATGCCTTTGCCAGGTCTACGAATGTAATAGCTATCGGTGTACTCTGATCTAGGTTTTCGTATATTGTTTTAGAGATCATGTTCAAAGCATCTTTGGTTCCAATGTTTTTCATAAATCCATATTGATTTGTACTTAATATCTTACTTTGACTTGCGAAGTCTGTAATTCTCCTGTGTATAACTTTTGCAAAGATTTTAGCAATATTTGATATTAGTGATATCGGTCTATAGTTACCCATTTCATTTTTTCCCCAGCTTTGTATATTGGTATTATTCCAGCCGCCTTCAGCATATCTGGCCAAATTGTCATTTCAATACATTGATTTATAACGTGGGCCAGGGGGTCTGCAATAATAGCAGCAATAGTTTTGAGTATCCTTGCACTTATTTGATCTATACCTCCGCTTTTTAGTTTCATGTTGTCTATAATTTTTATAATTTCTGATTCGTTGGTTGGTTTAATGTAGATTGTTTTTGGATTGCTTTTAGGTAATTCTAGTTTTTTATTACTTGGTGTAATTATTTTGTTACTCAATGTTTCGCCAAGTTTGCAATAATATTCGTTCATTTTATTTGCAATTTCTATTCTATTTGTGATTATTGTATTGTCTTCAGTTTTTAGTTGACTAATAGTAGTCTCAGTTTTATTTTTATTTTTGCCTATTTTGCTATTAATGTAGGCCCAGAGTATTCTGGGATCATCCGTTTTTTTGGAATTATGCAGGTTTTTTGTATTTTGATTTTTCCATGCAATATTGTATTTCTTTTATTATTTCGTTTGGATCTTTTGTATTCTTAAATTTTGTCCAATTTACTTGCTTAGCAGTGTTATTAAGTTTTTTTGTAATTGTAACGATAAAAGTCTCCTTCTAACTGTTTGTTATCTTGTTTTAGTGTTCGATTAATTAAGTTCGATTGATTAAATTCTATACAACTTAGTCCGTGTGATCTGTATAACGATGAGATCTCTATTTGTTTTTCATTATTAAGGGAGATAATTGTGTTTAGTATTTTAAGCTTACTTATTACAATCGTATCATTAGTATGTTTAACATTCTAATTTACATATGGTATAGTGGCCTGTTAGTTTGTATTGTGTGTATTTGTTTAATTGCACTTGTTTCATCCCAAGCCGGTAATACAGGTGCGATTGGGTAATCAATAGAGTTAATATATTTTTTTATCTTCATTTCGAGTATAGAGCACTTCAGTCTGTCTGTTAGTAGATGATCTGTTGGTAGACTTGTTTTGAATTTATTATTGTTAAATACACAGTTTACACACTCAATTTTATTGTTATTGCATACACTCACATTGTGTTTATCAGGGCACTTTATACATGCAGGATCATTCCTACACTTTGATGCACTATGTCCGTATCTTCCACAGTTGTAGCTAGGGGTAATGTTTATCAGATAATAGGCTTTACAGCATTGATGACCTATAAAAACCTTATTGTTGTTTTCACGTATTGACTTGTATATATCTGGTGAGCATTACATTAGTACTGTGCTGGTTTTGTTCCTTTTATTGGTGTACATGTGCAGTACCTTACATGAGCTGTTCAAGTTTTTAAAGTTGCATGTATTAATATCACTTTCAATGTCTAGTTCATTCATGTTTGTAGCCTTGTCTATACCAACAATTTTTATTTTTGGATTACCTTGTTGTTCTACCTTGACTTGACAATTTTTAAGTTTACTTGTTAACACGTTCTCGAGTGTTTCTAGACTTTTTGAATTCATACAGCTGACTTCTATTTCGCTTTCATTCTTTTTACGTATATACTTAGTTTGCACGTTCTTCTCTGTAACTAGACACTTCGTGAGCAGTTCCATTGTGTTTGTCTGATTAGGGTCATTGGCCTTAATCATTATACTTGGGACTCGCTTTGGTTTCGGCTTTATGTCTCTTATAACCTCTGCATATGATTTTATATTTGTCTGTGACTCTGTGTTTTTTTGTTTTTGCATTTTAATTATTTCTTTCTGAAGCTGATTTTTGTCTTGCAGTTCAGCTACTAGTTGTTTCAATAGGGTGTTTTCTGCCACAAGATTCTCCATTTCATTTTCCTCGTCTATAATTGTTGTATTATGTTTTTCAGCTGTTTTATTGTGTAATTCTTTTAGTAGTTGTTCCCTGATTTCTTCTGATGTTTTCATTTTTATAAGGGCAATGGTTTTCTTTGCCACATCACTTAGCATATGATGTACGGTATTAGTGGTTAAGTCTCCTAGGACATGATCTTGGCATATAATCAAATGTTCACCAACGTACACGGGATTTTTAGTCTTCTCGAAATCACTTTTATGATATGCGTTCTCACAAATTATACAAATCACTGTTTTCACTATTTTATTTAGATTACACTTGTAAAAACTGCGATCCGGCTTATCCGGAGGTGTTTTCACAATTGGCGCCATATTGACAGTATTATATGTTGTTATTTAAACAAAAATAACATGATTAAATTTCATTTTTATACAAAGTTTTATATACTGCTCCGAGCAAAACGTACGCGCGCGCAAAACACGACCGCTCGCTCCGAGCGCTGATAACTGTATGTATGTATATATATGTATATATTTTTTTTATTTTTCCACACCACCCATGAGGTAAATAAAAAGGCGCATTTTTTCTCTGTTTACAATAATGTTATGTTTTCTTTAACTTAATTTAAAATTTAGATGAATTATCTCATAGAAATTTAAATATGCTTGAATTATGTATTTTATTCGTAAATATTTAATACTTTTATCACTTTTATTCAAAATTATATGAGTATATACAAATTTTAAAAGAACTCTCTATCGCCACACAGTGTACCAATTTTTGTGGCCAAAATTTGTTTGACAAGCCAAATCGCAATCATTCTTAATGAAAAAAACTTGCAAAATACTTCTACGATAATTTCCGTTTATATAGAACTACTTATATTGGAAAACGCGTTACATACCCTATAAGAAACATAGAAAAAGTTACAGCATTGGTTTGATAATCTATAAGGTGTTTAAGACACCTTCAAGTTTCTAAAATGCCGATTTAGTGATGGTGGTTTATAAAATGAGGATATAAAATTTATATTTTATTAGTTTAGAGTTCAGAGATCCAAAATTAGCAAGTATATATTTTTCTTTTCCTCTTTTTTTTTTGTTCTTACAGTTTTAGAGATTTGAGTATATTTCGATTATAGAACAATTCGATTATTACATTATTTGGTCTTATGTGTTTTCCTATTTATCTTTTAGGTTATGTACTCTTTCATTAAATATAAGCAGTTCTACACGGACGGAAATCATCGTACAAGTATTTTGCATTTTCTTATCAAGAATGATCGCAATTTGGCTTGTCGAGCGAATTTTGGCCACAAAAATCTGATTTTGGTACTCTGTGTGGCGATACAGAGTTCTTTTAAAATTTTTATTTACTCATATAATTTTAAATAAAAGTCATAAAAGTATTAAATATTTACAAATAGAGTACATAATTCAAGCATATTCAAAATTTCTATGAGATAATTAATCTAAATTTTAAATTTTAAATCAAGTTAAATAAAACATAACATTATTTTAAACAGAGAAAAAACGCGCCTTTTTATTTACCTCATGGGTGGTGTTGAAAAAATAGATGTATTAATAATCATTACCTATTTTGTTATTTAAATAAATGTCACATTATAGTATTGGGGGTGGGCGAGCGGAGCGAGCAGGGGAACCCCCCTAGTGTATATATATATATATATATATATATATATATATATATATTTGCCCGCTCTCTGAAAATTTCGTAAAAATGATTGAAAGATGTACTGACGCATGTATAAATATAGCTATATGTATTATATATAGAACTAAATACTTTGAGGTACCGTATAAAAAAAAGTGAGTTACAAAAACCATGGGGTGCACCAAGGACTAAGCAGGCTTTTTTACCTCGTGTGAATATTGCAGTACTCGTCTGCGGTATTATTTTGTGTTTCCCCTCGGGTTGGCTCTAACGTTCGATTTTTCTACTTATATAATTTAAATAATTGCTCATTATTTTGATGTTTTATTAGTATTTGATAATAAACTGAAAAATGCTAAAATTCTTTCTGTTAAGGGGACACAACACCTTTAAACTTCGAAAAAATCGATTTTTTATTGCTCATTTTGACAAGAAATGTTCCGTAGAACACGCTCCTCAAACCCGTATATAAAAAAAATTTCCCGTAAAGTTATAAGCAAAATACTAAAACAAAATTTTCATCGTTTTTTCGTAAAATTGCGCATTTTTCATTTTTTGTCTAATACGACTAATAATTTCAATTTTAAGTTTTATAAATTCAATCTGAATAAAATTTTAATTGTAAATGTTGAAAATACTATTTTCTTACCGTAGTATATACGTATATTATGCTCCGCATACATATTTTAGTAAAATTAGTAAAATGATGAAGTTTAGTAAAATGATTTTTTTGCGTTATTTTCGAGATAAATTTCTAGTTTTGCTTCTTATATAAGGCTCCGATGGATACGTAGGGACATTTATTTGAATTCAAATATCGCGCGCCAACTGTGGGCAGGTTAGAATCAGTGTGTCTGAGGAGGACAGAGCGACTGTTCTGCTGTTCTGCTAACAGACATTAAATATTTCAAAACACAGCTGATATAGTCCTGGGATGTGTTTTACACCGAGTAACACAGTTGATGTCTTAATACATAAAAAAAAGCTGATATTTCTTAAAAGTATTTTTAAATTAATTTAAGTAGTGTTTGTAGTATTTTTGGGGTTATAGCTTATAGCTTATAACCCTAAAAAGAGAAAAAGTGAAGTATTAGTGTAAAAGCAGAGCAGTGAAATTATTTAAAAAAGTGTGAAGTGTAGTGGTTTTAAAAATATGTGATTATCGAGATGCCAAGGGTAGGTTTGCGAGTATCCATCCTGACAAGAAGTACTCTCGAGGAAGAGGCAAGAAGAGGCCAAGAAGATTTCTAGGAGCAACATGCGAGGATGAACCTGCCAACAGGACAAGACCTTCAAGTTCAGCAAGAAAGATACAAATTCCAGTAGCGGAAGGATCCCCTGTGGTCAGGAATAGATTGTTTGATATCAACATTCTATTTCCTGCTCTCGAGGAACTTTTGATTTGCAAACAATGTTATGGTCAAGTTAAACTTGGCGAATCTGAAGCTCAAGGAATAGGATTCAAGATTGAAGTAGTGTGCATTGATTGTTGTCAGCTGGCAGCTATCAAGTCTTGCAGAAAAATTGGCGTCTAGAACCATGCTTGGAAAAACAACAGAAGAACAGTGGTTACTTTTCGTGCTCTTGGACTTGGACACGTTAGTCTATCAACATTTTGTGGGTTGATGAACTGCTTGAAACCTATGGCTCAGTCTGCATATGATACAATCAACGAACAATTTAGAGAAGTATGTGAGAAAGTTGTCAAGGACTCTATGAAGACTGTAGTGATAGAAGAAACAGACACTACAGAGACTGGAGCACCCGGATCAAACATTTGTAGGCTAGACTGGTAATTATTTGCAGTTTTAACTTGAAGATTCTACACAGTGACCAAAAGAAAAGATAAGTATACAGTTTTATTATTATCAAGGATAAAATAACCTTTTTATCACATTTTAATAACAATTCATAAAATGCCTTTTTTTTGGTTGCAGGTAAGAAAAGCCGTACAGAACCCAGAGGTATGAATATACCTCATAATTGCTGAGAGTCAAGGTCTATGTGTGTGAAACATAGAAAACCTGGTCCCAAAGCATTTGGTAAGCACTAATTTAAGTTACACTTTCAACAATTTTCATAAACTTTAAAGTTGATTTTCTCTAAATGTTGTTTTTACTGATTTCAGCTCACTGTCCGTAGGTTTCCAAGTGAACGCATGGTTCTTTTGGGCTCAAATCTAAGATATTTTAATGTTGATGTTTGCGGATAAAAATATTTATAGATAAATATTGATTTAAATAATTGATAATTAATGTGCATATTTTATTATCAATTATCTAAATCAATATTTATCCATAAATATTTTTATTTGCAAACATCAAGATTAAAATATCTATTTATATGTATATAAAAAAATAATTCACGTATTGCCATAGTGTACAAATGTTTTCTCACTCTTGTACAAAATTAAAAGTGCAACTTCTAGAATCTCAAAGTGATTGAAATTTGTGTAACTCAGATCTCGACGATAAGCATATATGCACCATCACCTCGCATAATAATGCATAACTAATAAAGGTTTAGATAACATTATATCTTGTTTCTTCAGTAAATTTTCTCTGGCCAAATATAAGAATAAAAATCATATAATTAATAATGGTATTGTAGGAGCTTTAAAAATTATTAGGTTATTTTTGAAAGTATATATAATTTATTTACTCTGTTCTGTGACATAAGTATGTATCTTAGTAATGCAAGAGATCAAAGTTTTATGATTTCTTGGCTAATTATCCAGTGCAAGCAATGAATTGTCAATTATATATTATCGGAACACTGCATTTTAACAAGTTATGAAAAAGATGCATATTTCTAGTAAGTAATACCCATGCAACATCAACTTTTTATTGCAAAAATGTCTTTCTTTTTATGCAAACTAACTCTATAAATCTGTTGGTGGTGAGCGTTGCACATAAACATATTGTTGTTAGGCATATAGTGGTATTTAAATCATATTTTAGCATTATAGACTGCTAAATTGATTTTTAGCATAGAGGCTTATGTTTGTGATATTACGGCACTTGTACAAGTACTTTGGGACTAAAAAAAGGTATCTCCACGAATTTTTTGGTCAGGATCCGGATGATCGAACCCTCTCAAATCCTGATTTTAAGGTTTAAATGGCTTATAGGGTACGTATAACATATACATATGACTTTAAAAGTATTTTTAATGAAAATTTAAGAAAATTTTACAAAAAAAAGTATATATATATATATATATATATGGGTGGTTCTCTGTGAAATCGAGCGGTCAAAAAATGAATATCGGGATAACTCTGGGAATATGTTCCTTAGGTATCCACGCGTATCCCTAAATTTTTTCAGATTTTTTTCATCATTATTCTTCGAGTTACAGAGGGTCAAAGTAGGTGATCTAAGCATTTTTTGCATTTTTTGCACATTTTAATTAATTCATAGCTTCCCAGGGAAGCATTGTTCACTATAGACATACCGATAGTTTTTTTTTTGTAAAATTTTCTCTCCTTTTCAATAAAAATACTTTTAAATGCATAGATATATGTTATACCTGTCTTATAATCCATTTAAACCTTAATATTAGTAAAAGCAAGATTTTGATCCGGACTAGGACTACCAAAAAATTCATGGAGATAGCTTTTTATAGTGCAAGTCCCAGCATAGGTCCCAGAATGCCAAAACATTTAAAAGTATTTTTATTGAAAAAGTGAGAAAATTTTACAAAAAAAAACTATCGGTATATCTATAGTGAAAAATGCTTCCCTGGGAAGCTATGAATTAATTAAAATGTGTAAAAAATGCAAAAGATGCTTAGATCACCTACTTTGACCCTCTGTAACTCGAAGAATAATGATGAAAAAAATCTGAAAAAATTTAGGGATACGCATGGATACCTAAGGAATATATTCCCAGAGTTATCCCGATATTTATTTTTTGACCGCTCGATTTCGCAGAGAACCACGCATATATATATATATATATATATATATACATACGATTCTTTAATTATTACAAAGGCTACTTGATAGATATTACAAATATAAAAGAATTTAAATCATGTGTCCTGTTGACTCATCTGTTGTATTATAGACGTAAAGAAGCTTGTTTGCTGTACACTCAACGGTAATAATTTTGAATGAAAAAGCGGCCGCGACATGTCTTATCAGGTTAGGTTAATTGATCAACTAATGCGAGGAAACACTCTGCGTGTAGCGCGAGTGCTCGGAGTTTTTTTCTCATTTCACGGCTTGCAGCCATTTCTTTATCGCTGCAAGTGTCGAATATGCATATGCTATGCAGTTACATGCAATTTTTGAAGTCCATGCTTAGTAGTCGACACTAACAGAAAACCGCCTGTAGTTCCTAAATATACTTATTCCAGGAAGATAATCATCAAGTGCAAGCCCAGCTGAGCTGATCGAGCAGCAGAACAGTCAATATTCTAGTCAGAATTCAGCAGATGTATATAGAGAAGTCTTACTTCTATACTAATTCAGACGCCAGCTACCTTTCTGTGTTTTTTTAATTGTCCATTAAATTTTTCAATTCGATTTGGTTCTATTTATAGTGCTTATTGAAAATAACTTGCTTTCCCTCCTAGCAAAATACTTTCTCTGTTTGTTATTAACAATATAAACGGCGAATTCATGGTTTTTTAAAAAATATCTTAAAAACTACTGCACCTACAAAAAAATCATCGCGATTGAAAGTTGCTTGAAATATTGAAATGCATAAATTATCATCTGACGTATTTTCGCGTAGAAGCAGTTTTTGCAAAAATGTAATTCCTAGCATCATGTCCCTAAAATTTTTCAACTGGATATTGTTGTAATCGAGCAGCTTATTACAAATAATTTGGTTTTCCAGCGGTCAAATGCTTTTTTTTTCATTATGAACAATAATAATGGTCAAAATGTGGTTTTTCAACAATAACTCAAAAACGACTGCTCTTATTACGAATAAAGTTATTCAAACTTGTTGAAGACAAAGTGCATAAGATATTATCTAAAGCATATTAGTGCAGGTGTAATAGATTTTGCAAAAATCAAACCTAAACTTTTAACTATGCTATGCTGTAATTTAAATTGAATTTTTCTTTAAACATTTCTTTATGAGTTTATTTGAAACTCATTAAAAGGTTATGAAATTAGTTTAAAAAAACACCTTTTACAAGGTAAAATTTTGGTAATTATAAGTTTTGTACCTATCCTCACCATTCTGTATCTTAGTATTATAATTATGATTTCTCCTTTAAAAAGTTATGCAATCCTTCAAGAAATTGTCTAATGTTTATAGCTTATAAAAGTTTTTCTGTATTATTATCAATATACGCTAATGAAAAGGTGAAAATCTGCTTTGTGTTTCATGATTCTCTTATATCTAATCTGTATGTTCTAAAACTAATCCAAATCATCTTGTGAAAAAAAATGAGCAAAATCATAAATATAAAAAAATCAAGTAAATTCCTTGTAAGTATATAGAAGAATCATTCAAACACAAAGCGAATTTTGATCTTATATATAAAGAAGATAGTTGTACTTTTCAGAATTATTCTTTTAATGCTTACTTGCCGTAGAAGGAATTTCCTTGATTTTTTTTATATTTATGATTTTGCTCATTTTTTTGCACAAAATGATTTGAATTAGTTTTAGAGCATTCAGATTATATATGAGAGAATCATGAAACACAAAGCAGATTTTCACCTTGAAGTTATAGTGAGATTGATTCTTCTTGGAGTAAGCAATGATTTTTATCAGTGTGCTGATTTTTAACACTTGACATTTTTAAAACTGATTTCACTACATTCATTAGCGTATATTGATAATAATACAGAAAAACTTTTGTAAGCTATAAACATTAGACAATTTCTTGAAGAAGGATTGCATAACTTTTTAAAGGAGAAATCATAATTATAATATTAAGATACAGAATGTTGAGGATGGGTACAAAACTTATAATTGCCAACATTTTAGGCTTACAGGAGCATAGCAGCCCCACCCATTCAGCGCTTCCAGTAGCCCATTTGCCACCAGACACCAAATGGTGGTCGACACCACCCTGCCCTGCGCGCATCCCTTACTGACCTTGCCGGAGACCGATACGGTTTCGAGACTCGAGATCGCAGTCCTGCGGTAAGTATGCCCTGAAGCCATTTTATTAATGGTCCAGGCATTCCATGTAGTTCTGCCTTTTTGACAACTACTTTGATAGAGGTGCAGTTAAACGCTCCCTTTATGTCTAGAAATACTCCCACCATTACCTCTCCCCTTTCCAGTTGCTCCTCAATGCGCCAAACCGCCGAGTGTAAGGCAGTCTCTGTAGAGAATCCCGCCCTGTACGCATGGTGGTTAGGGTGAAGAGGAAGCACGGTTAGGATATCGTCTTGAATACATCCATCCACCAATCTTTCTAGTGTCTTGGACACAAAGGAGTTAAGACTTGTAGGTCTATAATCCTTGACGGTGATGTGACTTGACTTCCCTGTCTTAGGAATAAACACAACCTTGGCCGTTTTCCATATACGAGCTAAAGCTACACTTGCTCTGAAGAGCTTTACCAAGGGGCCAACCAGTTCCTCCAGCCCCTCTTGAAGGAATGCCGGGTAGATTCCGTCGATACCCGGCGCCTTGAAGGGTTGAAAGTTCCTTATGGCCCACTTGACCTTTTCCGGTGTGACGACCTTCGCCGCCAGATCCCATGCCGCCCTCTGCTGCCTATTCCTACCCGAGCTCTCATCCCCCATCTCATGGGATTGCCGAAATCCCGGGAAGTTGGCTTCCAGAAGTAGTTTAAGCACTCCTCTTCCGAGGTTGTGTATTCTCCTGTAGGCAGTCTGATTGCTTCAAGCCATACCTCAGGATTTTTCGCGAGTGTCCGGAGGAGTCTGGCCGCGTCAGGATATCTCTCGATATCCTCGCAGTAGTCCCTCCATCCCTTGATTCTCACCGCGTTGATGCAGTTTTTATATAGCCTCTGGGCTTCTCTGTGAATCCGCCAATCGACACTATTGCGAGTATTCTTGGCCCTGTTAAAGGTCCTCCCCGTTTCACGTCGCAGATCCTCTAGTTCCCGGTTCCACCATGGGGTTACCCCATGTTCCCTTTGGGATGGTCCAGGAACAGCTTCTCTGGAAAGAGATGTTTACTATCTCACCTAGCTCAAATGCCCAGCTTGGTTTGAAGGATTGAAGCTCGTTCCTAAGGTTTTCCCTAAAGAACGCCCAGTCTGTTTTCCTGGGATTCCTAAAGGCCCTTGTTTCCGAGCATCTTCCCTTCCATTAGAATTGGATGTATCTGTGGTCGGACTTGTAGAAGGTAGGTTCTCTGCCCCTGTTCATAATACACAGACTCACACACACAGGTGCAGTGTCATAGAATGTGATCAATCGTTTGATTTTCGTCGCCGCATTCATAAAGAGATAAGTCTTTGACTCCTATTCGAGCTAAAGAAAAGGCAAGATTATAGTGACCAGCTCTGCATCTGTTGATGGTAGATATAATTTCTCGCGGTAAATTAATTTTAAAGTACCAGGGCTTTGAATAGTCTTTGTAGTAATTTATGAAGTATTCAGTGCCTTTGTATTGACCCTGAGATTTGACTGAATCTAATGTGTTTTCAATTGCTTTTTTTGCTATCTCTTGGAAATCTGTAAATGGGATCTTATAAATGCCAGTAGATGCAGAGTTGGCAGCTTCCTTGGCGAGTTGGTCTGCTTTTTCATTACTGTCTATCCCTACGTGTGCTGGTATCCAAAACAAAACAATTTCACAATCTACCGGTGCTTTCTTTTGGAATTCATACATTTTTTCTTGAATTTCTAGCAGGTAGGGATTAGCTTTGACGTTGTTTTTGTGATTATTAAGTGACAGACGAGCACTAAGAGAGTCGGAGAAAATAAGACATCCTTGATTAGGATGCTCAAGGGCGATGTCTAAGGCAACGTTGATGCCAAGGTATTCGGCGGTGAATATGGAAGCGTCTTTATCGATGCGTTTACAATGGATTTTTTTCATTTTCGTGAAAGCAAGCACTCCCCACTGATATTGAATCAATTGATTTGCTACCGTCGTTAAAGATAATGTTTGCGTTTTTATTTTCGTTTATCATTTCTCTGAGTAGGGAGTTAAGATCGTTGCTTTTTTTTAATTTTTGCCTTGTTTCCGTATTTATATTTACATTAAATATTTGTACTGTATAGTTTGTTGTATATATTGGAGAGTTATTTTTGGAATAGATTATATTTTTGGAATGGTAGGTGTTTTCAATACAGGATTGGAGAATTCTATTACTAAATTTCCGATGGTTGATGTTTTTATTGGTTACTAGTCTATTAAAGTTGGTAATTGTCTGGTTAAGTGGAAGTTCCTTATTTGAAAATATTTTATAGAGATAAATTTGTCATAAGTATTTAAAATGCTCTATTAAAAGAGGTAGTTTGGATTCAGCTAAAAGGATATTAGTTGGAGTGCTTGCTCTGTAACCTAAAGCTAATCTAATTGCCCTGTATTGAATTCGTTCAAGCTTTAGTTGAGCGTCAGCTTGAGTGGGGAAGTAAATAAAACACCCATAATCAATAATAGATCTTACAAAGCTTTTATAAAATAGAGTCAGAATGTTGGGATGTGTGCTCCACCAAGTACCTGTTGATGATTAGGTTTGTCTGTTGTTTGTAAGACAGTTTATAATCGAAAGTGATACCAAGAATCGAGCCATTTCACTGGATTTTATGGGTGTGTTATTTCGGTGCGTTATTTCGGTTTCGCCCTGTTTAATGTTTCGACGGTTGAAATGAATGATGACAGTTTTATGCGCAGATAGTTAAAGTCCTAAGTTGTTTAAGTTTTGATTAACTTTTTCTGTAACTTTTTCGAGTAGACGTTTGCTAGTGTTAGTGGATCCTCTTTTACAATGCAGTGCGATGTCGTCAGCAAATTGAGAGATGGTAACAGTTTTAGGTAGTTTTACGCAGACGTGGGCAACATATTCGTTATACAAAAGAAGGCTGAAGACGCCGCCTTGTGGAACTCCCTTGTGAATAATATTAAACTTGTCTCCGTTCATTTCAGTAAAAATGTACCGTTCTTGTGTGAGAAATTTAACGAATTTGACCAATTTAAGAGGACAGCCAATTGTTGCCGATTGTTGCAAGAGAATATTAATATCCACGTTGTCAAATGCGCCTTATACGTCCAGAAATGCAGCAAGAAGGTCTTTTTTATTGCTAAAAGTGTCCTCTACATTTAAGGTTAAATTGGTCAAATTATCTGTAGTAGATTGCCCTTTTTGAAACCCAGTTTGGCTCTTAGGGAGTGTTTTTCCAAATGCTATCCACCATTGCAGCTTGTTTTTGAACATGGTTTCAAAAAGTTTACAACAGCATGACGAAGGACTGATCGGCTTGATATCTTTGCCGTCTGTTTTTTTTAATGAAATGAAAATCAGATAGAAGCCATTGGTTTGGATATGAGCTAGTTTTAAACATTTCATTGAATATGTGGTAGAGTAAGTGTTATCACTATTTTGGATATTTTTTAGGAGCAGGGTACATCTTCTTTTAATACTGCTATTTTTAACGTTGGCGTGAATGTCATCTTTTAGGAATTTAGAAAATGCTTCCATGTCCTTACTGTACAGAGATATAATATCCAGTGGATTTTGAGCTCGTTTTATTTTTACTAGTAAACTTTTAAAATCGTCGTAGTTCAGTAATGTGTTTCCTTTGTTTGGATACTCTTTAATTGATGACAGCTGTGTATCAAGGCCGTCTAAGTCATGAGTCGTCATTTGTTTGTCTTGATTTGTAGTTGAGACTTCAGATTGAGTTATTTTGCTTTTTTTGACTGTATTCTTGGCAGGTGGTAATTTAAAGCTTGGTCTTGGAGTAGTGAGATCTTCTGCTGAATCTGTGGAGCTTATTACTGAATGGCCGCGTTTGTCTGTGCTTCTAGTCTCTCTTGTATGAGGCAAGGTGGAATTTGAATTATTTACGTTGTTAATGTTTACGTCGTGTTGAGTAAACATGCCGAGCGTTTCCGAGATTGGCGGAAAATTTTGTTCTCGAGCTGTTTGTTGTGGTTGCGTGAGGGCTTGTGTATTGGAGCTTGAGCAGTATTTCGCCAAGTGTCCTTCTAGATTACAAGTGAAACATTTAAGGAATCCGGGTCCGGCAAATATGTAGTACTCGGTTTCGTTAAAGTTTATTTTAAAAAGTTCTAGAATTTTTTTTATGCCGTCTGGATTTACATATACATGTCTTCTAAAGCTACCAACGTGCCCGTATCCTTCTTTGTTGATAGATGCTTTCAATGTGGAAACTGGAGATTGGCGTTTGACGGCGAGTTGTTCTAGAATATTTTCTAGTATATTATTGGGAATATCGGGAGACACGTTTGAAGCATGATTCTTTTGCTTTTGGTTATTAGTGGTCTGCTGGTTACATTTTTGTCTTGGATTTTCAAGGAACTATATTTGTTCGTAAATGAGGAGGCAAATGTTCGTAAATGATAGATACATACTCAATTATTTGAAATGCGTGAGACGTTAGAAGGTTCAACTAGATCTCCAACGGCGCAGGTGTAGTCTGTTAAAATTAGTCCATCCACGCAGTCCAACAAGATGCCTTGATCCTTTTTTAGCAGATTTTGAGTTGCGTTAGCGTAGGTTTTTTGGTTCGGTATGACGAAGGTAGGTACATTTTTTTCAGTTGGTTGAGATTTGTCTTGGTTTTCCATTTTTGGGTTGAGTTGTGGACCAGCACGGGCACACAGTACTCGATATACGCGATATGCAAAGACTTGGGCCAAGCCCAAGTCCGACTTAGATATTCGTGAAGAAGCAAAGCGTTTGTAAACACGTCTGCTCTCTAGAACCTCTCGATCGAAACTGTGTAGCGCATTGTATGGTAGATTATGTTTTGCCATTTAGGATGTGATTTTGCAATATTTTTAGGTAAAGATGAAATTTTGCACCTTCCGGATTTTTCAGGGAATTTTTCTGGATTTATAATTTTGGTCTTCCTGTAATTCTAACGCAGATCATATACTTATGACGTTATCTACGGTAGTTAAAATTTTTTTTTGGTACATTTATTGTATACCTATAGTGCATCGTATCATAGACCCTGTTTCGCTATTCGCTATATTAAGAGGTTAAACATGGGTTAAATCCTGCAAAAAACAAAAAGATATTCTTGTTACCGAAAAATGTATTATTTGGTGTAATTTAAAAAAAATTCTATTGAAAATATATAAAATATACACCATTTTTATTGAAAAATAAAATGTATACCTTGTAAAATCATTGACCAAAATTCATGACATTTCACAATATAAATGAGTGTTTAATCACTTGCCACAGCTTTCTGAAAGATTCGGACGGTCTTCTTTACTCTATCCGGGCTTAAAATGTACCTTAAATATGCTCTCTTGGACTGATTGAGAGACATTTCTAAAAAATATGAATGAAATATAGAATTAAATATGTGTAATTGATATTTTTAAGATAACAAAATTTGTTGCTAACTATATTTAATTCATATTTTTTAGAAATGTCTCTCGATCAGTCCGAGGGAGCATATTTAAGGTACATTTTAAGCCCGGATAGAGTAAAGAAGACGGTCCGAATCTTTCATCAAGTGACTAAAAACACTTATTTATGTAGTGAAATATCATGAATTTTGGTCAATGATTTTACAAGGTATATACATGTTTTTTTTTTCGATAAAAATGGTGTATATTTTATTTATTTTTGATAGAATTTTTTTTTTTTTTTTTAATTACATGAAATTAAAAATTATTTGGTAAGAAGAATATCTTTTTGTTTTTTTGCAGGATTTAACCCAGGCTTGACCCCTTAATAAGTGTCGAATGTTTATGTATGAGTAAAAAAATGTGTAACCTTAAGTACGGGCCAATTTTACCCAGATTTTATCGTGTTAAATACACGAAAAGAATTAGTTATTGTTTAACAATCTAAAAAACTGGATAAGTAAAAATTTTACTTGTGATTTTTGTCTTAGGTATAAAATATACCATTTTTATTAAGATTTAATATAGAAAAACAATAAATGGTATTTGAAAAGAAGAAAATATTTTAATAATAAAATATATATACACTTATATTTAATCAACACTAAACCATAATATTAAAATAATAAATATTATTATTAGCTGTGACGAGCGAACGCGAATTCGTATTTCGCGCGCCATCGTCGCGCGACCATTTCATGCGTGATGAGACGTTGCCGGCTCGGCGATACTAGGGAAGCGCGCGCGAACTCAGCGCGCGAGACAGGCAGGCAAAAGCGCTAGGACGATCTAGACGTGTGCAACCTTTTGTACCGGTACATCACCCGCGATATCCGTGCATCTGCGACGCGAGAGAGGACAGCGACGATCTGAGACCACCTGCTGGAAGAGCACACCCGAGCCATCTCCAACTCGAGCATCCGGGGTATCCCAGCACGTCGCCGTTCCAGCCGAGAGGGACGCCTGTAGGACTTGTCCCCGTCGGCAGCCAACGGACACGCGGCGACCGAGAATTCCACGCGCGCGTCGAATACTGTAAGTTCGTCATACTAGCTATTGCGCAATTTATAAGCAACCGAATCGGCTGTAGACGCCGAGGCCGAGGCTCGCTGCCACCGAGTCATCGGCTCGTCTCCAGTACGAACCGCGAGTGCGAATTCGTCCTCTCGCGACGTGTAATCTATTGTATTAACATCTTGGAGAATATAGACATCTTTCCATTATTCATGAATACACAAGTGTTTATTCCGTACTCCCGTCGCGTCCTTCCGACGAACCCGGTAGACTAAAGCCGGTTACATCGCGGCGTGGCTACAGAGCGCGCGCCTGGCCGGAGACTCTATAGGCGAAGAAAGCGCGGCGAGCTTCGCACGCCGCGCAGTTGTACACCGAGGCAACCCGGCTGCATAGTACGGAGTCGGCATTGCACCGACGGCTAACGTCCGTCGCCGACTTCAGCATCATCGAGGGATAGCCGTGCGGAGATAAAAAGAGTGAGTAATCCCCCTCGTTGACGCGACAGCATCTTCGCGGCTGTTGCGCTAAAGCCCAGTTGCCCCGTGACATAGCATAATAACGTACGCAATTTACCCTGCTAGCTGCCATGCTACCACGCCCCCACAAAACATGTCTTATATTACCACATAAATATACTTTTTCATGTAATTTTTTTAAACTTATAAATTTAAAATTATATTATTATATTCAACTTAAATTAAAGACTTCAATGTTATAAACTTAAATTTTTATATCAGTTTACAATTACATTTATAGTATTAACTAATAAATATACAGAACTGACATAGTAACTTTGATAAACGTGCCATAATTCGTCTCATCTCAGTTCTCGATCTAAAGAACATCTAAAAAACATCTAAAAAACATCTAAAAAATCACCGTCAACATGACGAACATTTCGCAGTTTCCCATTTATCGTCTATAGTGATATAGTTATGTCTTGACGTCAAATTTAGTCTTTTTTCTCTGATATTTTGTCCGTTGTAAATAAAATCTAATCTTCCGGTATTATGTTAAATACATCACATCGCATCAAAATAAATATATTTTTTCAATTACTACATAATATTACTTAATAACAATGCATTCTTCGAATTTAATTTAAATTTAAATTAGATTTTAACAATAGTATATTATTTTATTATCGTTTTTGTTTCATAATTCTATTATTATAAATTTGTTGATTATATATATATGTGTGTGTGTATATATATATATATATATATATATATAT
>JAZHPH010000564.1:28851-39545 GCA_037356405.1 Nasonia oneida | reverse complement strand
TTGCTAAATTATATAATTCTTTGGAAAAGTTTTTGGTTAGATGATTCTTATCGGATAATTTGTAAATTGAATCGCTATTATTCTTTCTGATGGCAGCGATGGTACTATTATCATCATCACCAATAAGTACGCGGACTTTTACATTAGCTTCTTTTAGAATAGAACTATTGTTGATTAAAGCTGATTCCGCATCAGATTCCATAGCTTTTGCGCTGCCAATAAAATTTTTGCGGCAGATATGACTCTTTTCGTCCTGTCCTAAATCGCAACGTCGGCATTTACGATTCCGCGTGACGTAATCAAGTATTTTTCCACTTAGAAAACCTATGATTGTTCCATATCCGTTGAGGCTATCGTAATTTCTGCCATTGCCCCTTTTACTCCAACCCATATCATATGATACTATAATGTTCATTATATTTCCTAAAGCTGCGTCGAACTCGTTATTATTATTATCAGTCATATTATTTTGGTTAATTGAATTTGATGTAGGTTGTGATGAGGAGCGGAGCGATTGCAGATGAGGATAGATAACGTCGACAATGTCAGGAGGCCTAAAGGATAGAAAATAATAATTTTTATTATTCTATTCTTAATAGCATTTATTTATTAATACTAGTATATAAAAATCAGTGTATAATAAGTTCATTACTGTTAGTTTGTACGATAGAAAATTAAAAATTATATTCTAGAATACATTTCATGCTTAAAATATTTTAAAACATTTAAATACAATTGTATACATAACATTAGAATATTTTCAATGTAGAACATCATATAAATTCATCAATTCATCCTTACAAATAATTGTGTATATACAATTGTGCAACGTTTTAAAATGTAGAGTTATAGTTGATATAACGTGTAATCTTTTTACTCGTCGAATAACTTCTTAATATATTTTAGTGAGATGCAATTACATGCATCATAGTATAAACCTAAAGATCATCAATCAGTCATATAGTCTTCTTACAATTACAATCTTCTTACAATTCTTATCTTCTTACAATTCCTTCAAAATTTTCTCAGTCGACTCCAATACCAACTTCTTTTCTTCTTCAATAGAATGTCGACAGCTTTCTTTGGCCTCCATTTCAATACATTGCCCAACTTTAGTTTCGTATTTCTTGTAAGTTTTCCAACTTATCATTGGTACGTCCATGCAAGCCAAAAGTTTTTGTAAGCCTGCGTAACTTGATCCTGAATGAACAGCACCCGTAAAAGTAAATTTTGATTTTTAATTGAACAATATGCTCAAGATAAGTTGATGCCAAAATTTCTTCAAAAGAATATATTTTATTGAGAAAAGAATTCCAACATCATGATTTGAAGTCTCGGTTCATTGAACAAGTGAATCTGATTCAAAATGCTTCATGCGTATAAGAAAATCTTGAAATTGACAAAATCTCAATATTTTCTTCTCTGTATACTCTAAAATCATGATTTGAAGTCTCAGTTCATTGAACAAGTGAATCTGATTCAAAATGCTTGATGCGTATAAGAAGATCTTGAAACTGACAATAATTACCTTTGAAGGCACGAGGTTTTATTAATTTCTCATACACATTTCTCATACTCTCTATATCTCTTTAATATGAACCAAATTTATTGTTCACCAAGTACAAAAGCTGTATTGACTTTTGAGTTACTGTCGTTTCCTTCAACTTTGTTGCAGCTACTTGTCGACACTCTATTCAATTCTCCACAGTTGCATGGTATTAAAAATATACTTTCAAGTCCGGATCTTAACTCACTTCGTGATTTTTCCAAATATAATAAATCTGAACATTTTTTGCACTTCAGATTTTTTGCGAAAGATTTGAGGTTAACGAACCTCGTCCCGTTTAGTTCAACTTCTTCTGATGGCTTATGCGCTTGTGTTTTAGCCATTTGCATTGCTAAAACTGCTTTCTTTCTTCCGTTAATCTTCTTCTCTTTCGCAAATTTCCCTTTATATTTGTACTGATCCATGATTTATAACTACTGTCAAAATACACCATCAATACTATACAAGCATGCACTATGACGTTCCTTACAGAAAAAGCGACGTTGCCAGATCGTCGCGCCCCCTACTGGAGTATTGCGAGTATACCTATATATACTCTAGCGTTTCTCAACTTATTTTTGAAACGTCTGTATACCAATGTCAATGGCGGACTACTTCTCGCAGTTGAGAACGACTGGGGGTCCCATACTACCTTAAATAACGGGCCACTCTTTTTGCCTCCGTCCTGTCGGTCAATGTTGGCTGTTTATAAGATTGGCTTAGTAAAGTGACGCTAGCACTAATGTCTGGCCTTGTATTAACGGTTAAATATAAAAGTCCTTTAATTAATTGTTAATACAATTCTGGTTTTTCCATTATAGGTTGACTTTCTATAGCTTTTGCGTAACCTGTATCTAGTGGTATATGTAATACTTTTGCGTCATGCAAGCCAAATCTTTTTAAAATCTCTTGAATGTATGCTGTTTGTTTTATACGTTAAAAGCCGTTGCCGTTCTTTCTTATTTCTATTCCTAAATATTTCTGTAGAAATCTTAAATCGATTAACTTGAAATTATCTTGTAGAAATGCTGCTGTGCTGTTGATATCTGCGAGTTTCTTAGTGGCTATTAAAAAATCATCTACATGTACAATTACATAGATAGTACTGCCTTTATCTCGCTTGATATATAAGCAAGGATCAGCGTGGCTCTGTATAAATTCTATAATATTGAAAACTGAGTCTAACTTTCTATTCCATATATTAGCTGCTTGCTTTAGACGGTAAAGTCCTCTCTTCAGCTTGCAAACCATGACCTCTAGTTACTTCATTTAGATACATTCTTTAAGGTCGCCGTTCAAAAAGGCTGTTTTTGCATCAAAATGCTTAATTAGTAATTTATCTTTACTTACGATGACGAGCAAAAGCTTAAAAGTGCTCTGTTTTACGACGGGTGCGAATACTTCATCATAATCTACGCCGTACTTCTGCGAAAATTTACGTGCGACAAGCCTAGCTTTATACCTGCTTGCTTCGCCCTCTTCGTCCCTTTTCGCCTTATAGAAACATTTGCAGGTAACAATATTTTGACCCTTTGGCGCGGGTATGATATTCCACGTATCGTTTTGCAGTAGTGCGTTATACTCTTCGTCCATTTCTCTTTTCCATTCATTCTAAACTGGTCTTGATAACGCCTCGGATCTGCTTTTCGGGTCATCTTCTTTGAGGTGGTTCTTGAGCATCTTCTTGCGCATCGCGGTCTTCAATTTGTACCTCTTCTTCTGCGCTTGAGTGGAAAGACTCATCTTCACTGTCGTTCTCTTCGATTTGTTCTTCAGAGTTATTTTGGGAGAAGGTATACTCCACCTCTGCATTTGCATTTGTGCGAACTTAATGATTGTCATCTAAAAATACTGCATTATACTTATTTTCAATTCACTCGTTTTTGCGTGTATAAATCTGAACGCTTTCGATTCTTCGAAATAGCCTATAAATATGTACACTTAAGACTTTGCATCGAGTTTCCATCGGAGCTCTTTAGGTACATGAACATATGCCCTGTATCCAAAAACGTGCAGGTTTTTTACGTAGGGCTTTTCTTTGAACCATAACTCATGCGGGGTCTTGTCCGTCACTTTCGTTGATAGTCGGTTTTGCGAGAAATTTGCAGTATTTACTGCTTCGGCCCAAAACTTGATCTCCATGTTGGCATCTACCAGCATACATTTCGCCATCTCCATCAGCGATCTAACATATATGTTTGCTGCAATGTTTCTTTTCTCTCAGTGTGGCCATAAACTATTTTTCTTCTGAAGAATTCTCATTTTCTTTGACTGCATTTGCCTTATTCTTATTTTTGTTTTTCTGTGCGTGGCATTCATTGCTGCATCACTTGTTGGGAAATCAAGTGGCGTGGTAGCGCCACGAAGGCAAGTTTTAGAAGCAGACGAAGCCGCGGCGCCCGTGACACTATTTATTTCTATATTGGTGTTCGGATTTTTCATTATACAAAAAAGAATACTTATCATTACTGTTGGTAAAGTTTTTGGGCTTATTAGAATGTTTTCTGAGCTAAACTATGATTTCCAAAAAAATATTAGTGAAAAGGCTGCTTATCTTTATAATATATGAGTGTATAATCCACAAATGCTAAAATCACGTTTTTCTTCTTCAGCCCGAAATGTGAAAGGACCGTTAAGTTAGCCGTAAGTATTAGGACCGTGAAGTTGGTCGCAAAGCTATATACAGATGGGGATTGCTTTTTCAAGAAAATATAATACTTAATATATTACGATATTTAGAATTAAGAGGTTGCCGGTGCATACTCTGAGTTCCGGAGCTGTAATAGTAACTAGCTTGCCAGGGTAGCCGATGACAAGGTTCAGGATGTTTTCAGTGTCTTTGTATAAAAATCATTCAAGTACTGTGTCTAGGTGTACAGGGTGGCCAATGACGAGGTCTAGGAGACGTGCTCCGTGGTTTTTTGTGGCTATGTGTAAAAATCATTTAAACGTAGTGTCCAGGTATACAGGGTGGCCGATGACGCGGTCTAAGTGGTGGGCTCCGTAGTTTTTGGTGTCTATAGGTGTAAAAATCATTCAAGGGCGGTGTCTAGGTGTACATGGTGGACGATGACGAGGTCTAGGTGGAGCGCTCCGTGGTTTTTGGTGTCTAGGTGTAGATATAATTCGAGGGTGGTGTATATCAGAACAATGAATGATTTCATGTTAGTGATAAAAATGTTATCAAAAAGCTGTGGTCGAAAGATGCTAAAGATGCTTATATTTTATTTTTACTACGTTGAATATGAAATACTCAAAAAAATTTACTAAAAAGGATTGAAATCTCTAAAAAAAATTAGCTTTTAAAAAAGTAAAAGGTTAGGCGAGTTTGATATATTCCGCAACAAAATTACAGATAGAAAAGAACTGAGATTAACCAAACAAAGTCAAGTTTATTATATTTAATCGTAATGAAGCAAAGAACAACTCTCAAGATAATTACTACGTAACTTGCCATGCCCGTTTCATTCTGTTTATTGGTGAACAACTAAAATTTTCTTTTTATATATATTAGAACGTCACACAAACACTATAAGTACAATGAAACGGGCATGGCAAGTTACGTAGTAATTATCTTGAGAGTTGTTCTTTGCTTCATTACGATTAAATATAATAAACTTGACTTTGTTTGGTTAATCTCAGTTCTTTTCTATCTGTAATTTTGTTGCGGAATATATCAAACTCGCCTAACCTTTTACTTTTTTAAAAGCTAATTTTTTTTAGATTGTCACGTACGTCCTTTTGCCCTTTCCGCCTCGTATATCCGTCGATCAATTTGATAAACTGCGAGGTTATATCCTTTTCGGGCCTGCTCTATAATGCCGTGACGGGCATATCGTAAGATTCAGGCAAGCTTTCCAGCAGCATTTCTGCTAATAAATCGTCAGCTAAGTCAGTTTCGCGGTTTTCGAAAAATGTGTGATATGTGCTTCCATATCTCCGTCTTCACCGAGTACTGTATGGCATAATCAATTTAATAATAATACCGTTGATGTTAGCGTTGCCATTTAGTGGTTTTCTTTCAACACGCTCCAAGCCTCTTTTGTTGTCTTGGCACTCCTTATGTGAATTAATTTGTCGTCTTCGACTGAGAGACCAATTCTCACGCGTGCCTTATCGTTGCTTTTATTCCATGCAGGTGTTTTATCAGCATCAGTAGGCTTTTCTTCACTTATCGCACTCCAAACGTTGTCATCTATCAGCAGAAGTTCCATCTTATAACTCGAAACGGCTTCGTTTTCACCGTTGAGCTTCCGGAAGGAGCACTCGTAACCGGAGCTTTCTGCCATTTTCCTTACGATGATTAATATATACTTTAACGTTCACTATATTTCAAACACTTCACTTTAATGGCCTATTTTCCTAGTCTTTTCAACGCGCACAGATTCCTGGGCCCATAACCTATTGATTAAATCACGAATGTATATTTTATTCTGAGGTAAACTTTATCAAAATATAAAATACACTACGTGATCGATACACGTTACAAAAGATATATGTATAGTTTGTGAAATAGATTAGAACTCCTGCGTCGACTGAGCTATATGTAGGCGGCGGGGGTGCAATAAACCCTAGGTAGTGGACCTCTCGGTTTGGGTCGCTCATTACTGTGTCTGTATACCTGTGTGTCTGCATGCTGGTGTGCGTGTACTGTACTGTGTGTGTTTAGATGCATATTTTCGTTGTATATTAACAAATTTTTTTAGAGATTTCAGTCCTTTTTAGTAAATTTATTTGAGTATTTCATATTTTTCTAAAAATAAAACCTAAGCATCTTTAGCATCTTTTGACCTGGCTTTTTCTAACATTTTTATCACTAACATGAAATTACTGATTGTTTTGATACACTACCCTCGAATGATTTCTACACCTAGACACCGAAAACCAAGTGCGAACTACCTATACCTCGTCATCGGCCACCCTGTACATCTAGACGCTGTCTTCGTATGATTTATTTACCTAGACACCAAAAACCACGGAGCGCACAACCAATAGACCTTGTCATCGGCCACCCTGTACACCTAGATGCCGTTCTCGTATGATGTATTTACCTCGACACCATAAACTGCGGCGCGCACCACCTAGACCTCGTCATCGGCCACCCTGTACACCTAGACATCGCCTTCGAATTATTTCTACACCTAGACACAAAAAAACACGAAGCTCACCACCTAGACCTCGTTATTGGCCACCCCGTACACCTAGACACTAAAAACTACATGTGAGCGAGCATGCAGAAAACCGATGAGAAAGCAAGCAAAGCATATCCATCTGTATATAGCTGTGCGGCCAACTTCACGGTCCTAACACTTGTTGCGATTAACTTAACGATCCCAACCTTTTTTCATTTAATTTGAGCATTTTGTGAATGACACACTTGTGTATTATATCAAAAGTAGCTGTTTTTATCAATATTTTTGTTGAAAATCATAGTTAGGCATAATAAAACATGATATAAGTCAAAATATATTAGAGACAACAAAGAAATGCATTTATTGTAATGAAAAATGCGAACCTCAACATAGAAGTATATAGTAGCGCGGGCGCCACAACTACGTCTGCTTTTTAAACTCGCCTTTGTGGCGCTACCGTGCCACTTGATTCTATTATGTTATTAAAGGCGTGTTTTTAAAAAGTTCAGAAAAATGTGTAGAAATCCGAAGATAGCTATTTTGATTGGGAAAAAACTAGTGAATTTAGAAGACAACAATTATAAAATAAGGAAAACTGTTTTGAACTGTGAAAAACTAATTCATTGGCACGTAGCTTCCTCCAATTAAACTTATTGGTCCAATAAATAAAATATTGTTTTAATATATCTATACATCTGCTTGTTAATGTATGAGGCGGTTTTTGATACATAATTTAATATAAGTTTTAGATGGTTCATTGTCCAAAAGTTTGCAGACCCCTCTGTTTTTTTTTATTATAGAATACGAACGCGTCGTTAATTTTTTTTTCACAGAAATTCAGGCATGTTTACATGTTTTCCTAACCAACCCAACCATCAAAACAACAGGCTATTCATTAGATAGGTCGCTTGCGCAATTTTCGAGAAAACGATTTATACATTTTAGCTCTTTAGTTAAAAACCACTTGACGAAATCGTTAAAAATGTCAGTAGCAGATAGCTGTTTTTATGGTGAATCACCAAATAAAATTTCAAAGCATTTGACTACATTGTTTTAGAGATATAAGGAAATAAACAATTTTCAAAAAAAAAAATTGAAACCTTCATATCTTACGAACCATAGGGTTTTAAAAGTTGTGCAATAAACTTAGCAAAAACACATAAAATATATACTTTTTTCTAAAATCTCAAGTACGATAAAGCCCTTTTACGTCCGTAATCGAGGCACAAAAAAACTCATTTCTTCAGTTTTTGATTTATTACTGAAAAAATAAGTGGTCAAATCACTCGAAATTTGAATGAGATATAGTTTGACACTTGATTCATCGACATAACTTTTTTCGCGGGGTTATAACGTTTAGTTTTAGAGATATGAATTTATAAAAAAAATCACCTTTTTATAACACGTGCATAAAAAAGACCATTTTTGGCGCCTATAAAGTGGACCGAAAATAGGGTTTTCCGAGCGTCAGACAAAATGTAGAGCAAGAGTCCCTGGTCATAATACATGTATAAATTAATCCATTTTCACTCCCTATAAGGTAGAATGAGCCTACAATAATTGGTGAATCGGAAATATTGATTTATTTTTTTTCTCATCTCCTTACTTAAGCTTTAAATCGTTAAAAACTTTTGGAATAATTCAAAAATTTTCAAAATTTTTCAAAATTTACCAAAATTTACCAGAATTTTCAAATTTTTTAAAATTTTTCAAAAGTTGAGCTCAAACATCATCCTCGCTTAGAAAAGCCCATTTCACCCCTTGTTCTACAATGTACTATTTTCATTTTATCTGCCGAACAAAGCGGTCGATCCCGAGCACCAAATAAGAAAAAATAGGTAATTTTATTTTCTTTCAAATGCATTATAGCTGAATTGTTTATAACATTGAGATGATTGAAAATAACGCAAAAAAGTGTTTTTTTTTAATCAAAAAATAGCCATAAAAATATAGTTAAGAAAATAAAAAATAACTGTTTTTCTCGAATTCAGAATCCAAAAATATATATGCATGTCAAATTTTATTGATATTGACGGAGTAGTTATAGAAATATTACGGTATACACACACATCAATACGGACATTTTCTAAAAACACTTGATTTGAACTTCCAACACACCAAAAAGTATACTCTAGAAGTTTTGAAGAAACTCAAAATTTTACTATTACAAAACTTCCTCTAGGAGGAAGCAAAAACTGTTGTCTTCAATTATTAATAGTTATTGTCTGTTGTATTTATTTTTTATTTATTTTTAAAATCGTAAAATTTTATACCTTGAATAAAAAATAAATACAACTGAAGAATCTAGCAAACTAAATAAAACTAAAGACAACAAAAGATTACTCTTGTCTGTGTCTCTATCCGACATCATCTGCAGTTCATAACTTTTTTTTTAGTACAAAAGTAAATATCGTATTATGTATTACAGTTATAAATGTAACTCGTCATACAAAATATAAATGTTATAATCCTACAATTTACATTATATTATAAATGTAAATAAAAAAAAATTGAATTAATATTATTTCATTGTTTGATTTTGTTAATATAATTAATACTGTCATCAAATAATTACAAAGAATTTGAAAACATTTTTTAATATTCAAAATGTATTTCTTATTTATTCTATAATTTTAAAACATGTCCTGTGTACTAGTAGCTATAACTACTATTATAGAATGTTGGCTGTATTTAATATATTTATTTATACTCGACGGTGGAACGTTTTTGAAATCGTGCTTTTGATTGGTTAAAATTTATCAATCTGGCAATCTGATAGGAGCATTTCAAAAACTTTCCACAAGAATTACCTATCAATGACTGTACATCTAATATTTACCAGTATATTTAATAATGACACGTCGAATAATGAAATATTATTACAATTAATTTGTGAATTGCGAGCAAAGCGAGCGTTTTTGGCTAGTTTAGAATTAAATCAAAATGTCCCTCCTCGCGATAAAGCATAATATTTATTGTTTTGTTCATATTTCCTACGAACTTGCTTTGAAACGTCAAAAAATAAAGGTTCATCCTTCATTCCGAACGTTTCATTTATATACACACGAATAGCTATTTTCTAGTTATAAAATACCGAGCAACTGAAATTTCTCGAGCTCGCGAAGACCTCATCCTTGGGTTTTTTCGAGCTCTACACCCGATTTTTGCATTAATGCTAAAGCATGATGCTTTTGAAAATTCAATCTGGGGCACATATTAAACCACTTTCTGGCTCACTCGTGGCTCGCGTTTTTATTTACATAAAACTCGCCACAAGCAAGAGCGCGCAACACACATAAGTTGTCGTCAATTTTTATGCTTAAAATTAAATCGCCTGAAACGGTCACGACTCTTCTCGGTCCGTAGCGCGTATGAGATTTTAAATTTTAGAGAAAAGCAGTAATCATTTACTGATCTACGTCCGAATTTTGACAACAGATCATAAATAGGAAAGTAATTATATATAGTAGTGTATTATAATCATATAAGACAGGTCCGGGATACCAGGTAGTAGACATTTATTTCAATAATAAAAGTTTTTATAATAAAATAAATATATTCAAATTATATTTAAGGATAAGAATATTGCATTAATTGTCGCATATATTCTGTGTCACAAAATATATGAATAAATCCGCTTTGATTTTTACAAATAAGATTTTAAGTAGATACGCTTGAATTTGCGTTATCTGCTTTAGTTCGAAATTTTTATAAGTGTTTCACAAGTCTTTGAATTTATGACAAATGTAGGACTGATACGCTTTAAGATACGATATCTTGCCTGACTCGAAATTTTATAAGTATAGAAACGATTCGAAATAATTCTAACAAGGAAAGGTACCCAACCCGAACTCACCGATTTTGATGATTTTCATATATGTTGTAGAACATAAAAAAATAAGAGACACGTCTTTTTTTTTATCGGCTAATTTTCACTTTTAAGGGGTAAAAACCTCCCCTAAAGTTAACCCCAAAAAGCGTTTTTTTTAAATATCTCGGCTTAAAATTAATATTTT
>JAZHPH010000564.1:0-23994 GCA_037356405.1 Nasonia oneida | reverse complement strand
AAAATATTAATTTTAAGCCGAGATATTTAAAAAAAACGCTTTTTGGGGTTAACTTTAGGGGAGGTTTTTACCCCTTAAAAGTGAAAATTAGCCGATAAAAAAAAAGACGTGTCTCTTATTTTTTTATGTTCTACAACATATATGAAAATCATCAAAATCGGTGAGTTCGGGTTGGGTACCTTTCCTTGTAAGTCGTTTATCTTCTCAAGGCGTGAGCTGCTCTTAAATAAAGGATATCACCTTCTCTCCTCTAGCCTTCTCTATTATCTCTTTCCTTTCTTTATAGTTGTCCTGTTTTTCCTCATTCATGTATGCCGTTTATCTTCTCAAGGCATGAGCTGCTCTTAAATAAACGATATCACCTTCTCTCCTCTGGCCTTCTCTTTTATTTCTTTCCTTTCTTTATAATTGTCCTGTTTTTCCGCATTCATGTATGCCGTTCCTATCCACCATGTATCCCCCTATCTCGTTATCCTTGCTCCTATAAATTCGTTTGTCTTTTCCTTTATCCATTTTTTCCTCTGTTTTATCTCCTATTTTTGCTGCCATCACCATTCCCCTTTTTACTCTCCCTCTTTCTCCCCCTTTTTTCGCGTTTGTTGCTCTAACTTCGAATCCTCCTAGTTTCTTTTCCCAAAATTTTCCTTCTTTGTCTTTTAACCATTTTTCTTGTAGACAGAAAACATCAAAACCTCTTATGTAACCCCATGCTCTCTCATCTAATGTCTTGTTCCTTCTACGTTCTAACTAATTATCCTTGTGCTCTTCTGTGCTCCTTTTCTCTCCCTTTCCCATCCTCTTTTTTCTCCGGAACAGCTCCTGTTCCCTTTCTCTCAATATGTATTCTACCCCTTCTATCCATAACTTGTTAAAATCTATCTTAACTACTTTACGCTCCTTCCTTCCTTTTGCTGCGTATTCCCTTAGTTTCTTCTTGTTTCTTCTTTTCTTTCATGTAAGGTAATGGTCTATAAATATATCTCATCCTTGCAAAATTGTCTTCAAAATTGTCAAAATGTATCTATCTTCTTTAGTATCCGTTTTAACTCCTCTATTCTTTCCTTCCTTTCCTTTTCTAACGTCCCATCCAGATCTCGTTTATCCGCCTCCCTATTTTCCTCCTCCCTCTTTCACGCCTCCTTCCATTTCTTTCTGTTTCTTTTTCTTTTTTCACCTTTTTCTTTTATTTCACCCTCCACCATTTTTAACCCTTTCTCAATTTTGTGGTTAACTTTTTCTTCTAAACCCGTGTAACTCCTGTTACAATGCCGCAACCCTAAGCGGGTCTTGGGCGTTGTCGTCCAGATCGGACGGGTGGGTGCCTATCAGCACTACGCAGCGCGTCCTCAGGTTGCGAAATAGCCCCTGAGAAAGAGGTTAGCTTCAAATAAATTGAATAAGCAGTCGCGGACAGCCGATAGGAACAGGCGTGGGTGTAATGAGCCCACACTATCGAACGCATTCATCTAGAAACACTACGCAAGCACCACAACAAAAAACACTTCACATTATCTCTTATCTCTTAATCTATCTCTTTCATCACACATTACAAAAATGGGCAAAAATCCTGCTGCCGAGAGGATGCGGGAGAGATGACAACTGCCCCGGAAGGGGATGTGTAGAATGATTCGTCACCTGGTCTTACGCGGTAACGATGCCAACGAAGGCACGCTGCCTTGCAGGGGGGCGTTGGAATGCGAGAATGAAACCGTAGTCTGTCTGACGACGAGTTAACACTGTCCTCGTCAAAGTCGGAAAGCTCTCATACTTAGTTCTAGAGAGGTATGGGGGTTATTACTTCTAGAACGGTGGACTCACCTGCGATCGGAACAGGATCCAAAGCGCCCGGGTTTAACATACTATCATGGTTCAAAAAAATCAAAACCAAACCAAAAGGGACTTAAGGGTCGGAACTTGGAATGTTCGCAGTCTATACACAGCAGACACGTTTAAAGAACTCATAAAGGAAGCTGATAGGTACAATCTATATTTGGTAGCAATACAGGAATCGCGGTGGCCAGATGGCAGAGTACTAGCATCGGGTGATTCTTTTTCTTCACGTACCTGTATAGGGCCGGGAGCAGGGGATCCCTAGGCACCGGATTTCTCGTAAGCAAAAGCATCATACATTCGGTTAAAAGTTTCAAATCCGTTAATAATAGGCTCTCGTACATCATGATCGAAGGTGAATGGTATAGATATGTATTTATTAATGTACACTGCCCTAGGGAGGACAAAGAAGAAGAAGCTAAGG
This sequence comes from Nasonia oneida, assembly GCA_037356405.1. NCBI lineage: Eukaryota > Metazoa > Arthropoda > Insecta > Hymenoptera > Pteromalidae > Nasonia > Nasonia oneida. The sequence goes on along the minus strand of JAZHPH010000564.1, from coordinate 21,740 downwards.
ATCTTTATTATGAAACTTTAAAGGAGGTGATCGACCAGTTCGCGCCTTACGATACAAGAATAGTATTAGGCGATTTCAATGCTAAAATAGGTAGAGAGGAAATGTTTAAGCCTACTATAGGGAAGGAAAGCCTGGACGAAGCCAGCAATGATAACGGTATTAGGGTCATAAATTTCGCGGCAGCAATAGATCTTATAATCAAAACTACGTGTTTTAAGCACAAGGACATACACAAAGCAACGTGGACATCGCCGGACGGGGCCACACAGAACCAAATTGATAATTTTCTCATTGAAAAAAGTCGTCATACTAACGTTCTTGACGTAAGGGCACATAGAGGGGCAGATAGCGACTCGGATCACTTCCTAGTAGTAGCCAAATCAAGAGCTAGATAAGTAGCGAATCAAAATAGTAAACGAACAAACAAGGTAGAAGCTTGGATATTAAAAAGCTACGAGATAGAACAGAGCGAATTAGGTACCAGATAGAAATTAATAACAGGTTTCAGGCACTTGAAGATGCAAACACATCGCCGAAGGGGAATGACAAACCGAATAGCTTATGGGGGGGGGGGGGGGGCATCGAAGAAACGGTAAAAGATGTCGCGAACAAAGTACTGGGTAAAAAGAAAAAGCTTAAGAGCACACCATGGTTTGACGAAGAGTGCGAACTCTGGTTTGAAAGGCGCAAAAAGGCTAAATTAGATAGCTTACACAATAGAAGCGATAGGACCATAGAAGAGTATTCTAACGTAAGGAAACAGGCGGGCGCGATCTACAGAAATAAGAAGCGGGCGTCAAGCTTACTTTTAAAATCTATAAACTAGTATGTACCATCTGGAAAAATGAAACAATACCCGAAAATTGGAAGGAATCTATCATTATACCGATTTTTAAAAAGGGGGATAAGACAGACTGCAATAACTATAGGGATATCTCACTTTTAGCAACGTGCTACAAAGTTCTGTCAAACGTAATACAAGCTAGACTCACTCCATTCGCGGAAGATATAGTAGGAGATTATCAGTGCGAATTTCGGCGCAACAGATCGACGAGCGATCAAATGTTTACCATAAGACAGTTGTTAGAGAAAAAGTGGGAATTTTGCGAAACCATAAAACAACTATTTATAGATTTTAAAAAAGCGTACGACTCTATTAAGCGAAGCAAAATGTATCAAATTCTAGTACTTCTCGTTGTACTGAAAAAACTCGTGAGATTGATTCAAATATGTCTGAACGGAAGCACGGGAAAGGTCCGAGTAGGCGGTAATATATCAGAACCCTTCACGATACGCGATGGTTTAAAACAAGAGGATGGGCTCTCTACGGTGCTGTTCAACTTAACGTTAGAGTATGTCGTTAGAAAAATGCAGGTTAGCCAGCCGGGCGCAACGCTTAATGGAACAACGCAGATACTAAGCTACGCAGATGATTCGGATAAACTGGGAGATTGTAGGGAAACGGTAGCAATAAATGCGGAAATCTTCATGAAAACGGCGAAGTATACTGGGTTAGAAGTGAGTGAATCAAAAACAAAGTACATGATTGTGGATAAACTAGGCATCTGCAGAGGGGAGGGAGATCTCAGAGTTGGGAATTTTACTTTTGAAAAGGTTAACGAATTCAGATTGTTAAAAATGATGTACTTCGAATTTCCGGCCGCACATTTATTGCTATCTCTTTTATTGCGCGCCGAGGGTTTGAGTCCTACGCAGGGCGTAATAAACGCAGTTACTCTTGCAAGGGCTGTCGCTCGACTGACTGTCTAGCGCATGTCGCAGAAGCTGTCAGATATTCCGAAATGTGGTAAGGATTATCGCTACCCCAGGCCCTTCGGACTTTGACAGCGTCGTCGACGGGTCGGCCACCGCGTCGGCGACGGGGCGATAGGTTTATAGCCCTGCGTAGGACCCAAACCCTCGGTGCGCAATAAAAGAGTAAGCAATGAATGTGCGGCCGGAAATTCCAAGTAATACGCCGTGAGTAATTTACTTAAGTCAAGGCTGTTGTCTGAAAACGTTAAAATAAAAATATACAGGACAATAATACTGCCTGTAGTTCTGTACGGGTGCGAAACGTGGGCTCTCACTTAGCAGGCGGAGAACCGTTTTAGGATATTTGAAAATAAAGTCTTGCGAAAAATATACAGGCCGAAGAAAGATAAGGAAACCAGGGAATGGAGGAGACTACACAATGATAAGTTACAGAATCTATACGCGTCACCAAATATGAACAGAATAATAAAATCACGCAGATTGGTATGGGCAGGGCACGTAGCGAGAATGGGAGAAGACCGTACGGCAGCGCTTGTCATGAAGGGTAGGCCGATGGTAATGCGACCTCTACGTAGACCTCGACGCAGATGGGAGGACTACGTAAAAGCGGATCAATTAGAAATAGGACTAGTGGGTGTCGATCGGAGGGGTGCTTGGGTCGATCTTGGGTGGGATTGACACAAGACAGGGCAGCGTGGAAGGCTTGCGTAGATGAGGCGATGAACTTTCGAGTTCCAAATACCACTTAAAAAAAAAGAGAAATGTTACTCTTTTTCCAGTTCTCTATTATTTTTTACGCACCAAACGCGTCTCTTTCCTCCGTGTTCTCCTCTGCTTCCTCTGCCCTTTTCTTCTTATTTTTTCCACTGTCTTTTCCGGGCCATTATCCGTTCTTTTCATACCCGACTTTTCTTTCAACTTTAAACTGTCCTCTAATTCCCTTTGTTTCAATATGTTTCCTGTCCTACCTCTTCTAAGGATCTAAGGATTTTACTATACTCGGTTGCAGTGTTCTGAACCCGTTTCCGTATCTCGCTCTGTGTATTATTTCCTGCAACTCCGTGTTCGTAAAACTCATTTTTCTCACTATCTTTATCCTACTCTTTCTTTTTTCTAATGGTTACCTCTGAAGTAAGTGATGCGACCCACCCTTACCCGCACGTAATCGTCCCCTTTTTCTGTGTCCGCGATTTTACGCCTGGGCACCCAGACGGCGGCAGTTTTTGCGTCGTTCGACACCCAACTTGGTGTGTCGCGGTCCCTATACTGCTCACTTATCAAGAGGATATCCACTTGCTCCTCCGCGACGAATTGCGGTAGAAGATCGTGGGCTAACCTGCTCCTGTGCAGATTGCCTTGCAGTATTCGCGCCATTATTTTTGGGTTCCACCCGCGTTTAGAGCCCTGCGGAAGACCGCACTTCCAGCAGTTGGTGCTTCTGTCGGTACCCTTGCATTGCACTTTAACGTGACCGTAGCCGAGGCATCGGTAGCATCGCATGACGCTCGCTCAAACACGCACCCGGCAGTTAACCCACCCGATACGGATCTTCCCTTTTTTGAGCAGTGCGGCGGCCATCTCGACCACTGCCACCCTTTGTTCCCTCGTGTTCGGCTTGAATAGATGCATTTTTGCATCTTCGTTGTCGGAGCCCGTCACAGCTGCGATTGCGTCAGCAACCTCCTCCTTCGTTGTGAGGCTGTCAATGTCCCGGATCTCCAATGTGGTTTTGTGGATCTTGCCGCTGACTGTGCCTGCTTCTCCGATTGCGCTTTGGATAGCCGTCTTGAGCGATTCCATTTTGTCATCGCTCTTGCCTACAACCACCAGCACGCCGCCGTCTCTTGTCTTACGGACGGACTTCACCTCCGCATTCAGTTGCTCCGGATTTACCGTTGCCTTGATCTGTCCCAAGATCTCGGCGTAGGTCTTCCCCGTTTCTGGTCTGATGAGAATCGCGTCCCTCCTTTGTCGCGGTGCCTTCTCATCTTTCTTCTTCCTTGGTTGCTGGCTTTTCTCCTGAATGCCTTGTTCTTTCTTCTTTGCCTTCCTGCTGGCCGCTAGTTCCCACGGTGGTTGTGGTCTCGCGTTGTCGCAGCGGACGCAGCGGACAATGCGACAGGAACTAACAAAGGAACGGAAGTAATCCTCGGAACAACGCCAACCAGCTGGGAGGCTGCGGAGAAGAATTTGCAAGAGCAACTCTTCGCAATAAGCAGCAACCTAGTTAAGATGCGGGCGCAGACAACTGTCCAAAAGAATATTAGTCGCGTGGTGACGGACGGTATGAATGAGATTGGTGAGGCAGTGGATGTTGCGATACGTGAGCTCCAACGTATGAGGCTACTGCGACAAGTGACGTCAACTGAAGGACTGCGGACTGACAAAGAAACGGAGACACCGCAAGTAAAAAGAAAAGCGGGCAGACAAACCCCGAGTCCTGAACTGGGAATCCCAGACCAACAGAGGAACCTAGCAAAGGATACTTGGGCAACTGTGACAAACCGAAAAAAGAGAAAAGCGACTACAGGACCAGAAACGAACACAAACGAGAAACCACAGACGAAGACTAAAGAGCCCAAAGCGCGCAAGACAGACCGACCAAACCTGAAACCCAGGCGAGGTGCGATTCTGATCAAGCCAGCCGAGGGCAAGACATACTCGGACGTCATGCGGTCTCTACGACAGAACGTGAACCCGACGGACAGCAAAGTGGATGTTAGAGCGATACGAAAGACCAAAGACGGATCGGTACTTCTACAGCTCGACCAAGAACAAGAACGATAGGCCTTCCAACAGACCCTACAAACTGTACTGGGACAGAGTGCGACAGTAAAGGACATGACCTCCAGGGTGACGCTGGAATTTATGGACCTAGACTGCGTCACAACAAAGAAGGACGTCGCGGATGCGATCAACCGCGAAATCGGGACAGAGACTGAGCGGAATGTGCATGTCAAATAACCGCGGACAGGCGCTAGCTGTCTGTGAGTTTGATGCGAAGGAGGCTACGGATCTGCTCAAGAAAGGCCGAATTAAAATCGGGTGGATTAACTGCCGGATACGACCCAGGCTCCGCGTTCAGAGGTGCTACTACAAGTGCCTTGGTTACAGACACGTGAGAGTTGACTGCAAAGGACCGGACAGACGCGACTGCTGCTGGAAATGCGGCCAAAAGGGGCATGTGGGCAAGGCGTGTACAAGCACGCCCTCCTGCTTCCTCTGCGTGGGGCGAGCCAATCAAGATCTGGCTCACGTGCCTGGCACGGCCGCGTGTGCAGTGTTTAAAGCAACACTGACGGAGCACAAGACGAAACAGACAAAATGGACCTGACAATACTCCAATGCAACCTGAACAGGAGCAGCGTGGCACACGCGTTGCTCCCACAAATTGCGGCGGAAACGGACGCGGACGTGCTCGTAATAAGCGAGCAATACAGAAATCTCCCCGAACCGACGTGGATCGCTAGCAGCACGAACACGGCGACGGTATGGGTACGAGGGATAAACACATCGCGGATCACAGACAGCGGGTCCGGAGAAGACTATGTTTGGGTGAGGGTCGGCACTGTCACCATTGTCAGTGTCTACCTTTCCCCGAATAATAGCGCACACGAATATGCAGAAAAGCTCGAAGTCCTGGAAGACGTCGTTAGAGACCTCTCTGGCGACGTGATCATGGCGGGCGATTTCAACGCAAGAGCTATCGAATGGGGTATGCCAGCAATGAACAGACGAGGACGACTCATACTGAAAATGGCCGCCCGACTGGAACTGAAAGTAATAAATGACGGAAACGTGACCACGTACAGACGACCTTGGTAACTCCATACCAGATATTACCCTAGCCAAAGACAGTATGCTGACAAAGTTGAGGGGATGGAGAGTGATCGAGGACTACACGGCCAGTGATCACCAGTACATTGTCTTCAGCTTGACCAATGACACGGCGGCGAGGCGAAGACAAAACAGACGGAATACACGATGGGACGTGGGACGGATAAACAGGGTTGAGCTCGCGAGACAACTGCGGAACGTAGCGATATATTCTGCAGAACCGTCCCAAGGGCAAACAGACCGAGTCGTGGCTGAACGGAGTGCTAAGGATCTGGAAAAGTATCTGCAGTGTATCTGTAAAGCTACGATGCCACGGAAACAACACCGACAGGACGGAGAAAGGATAGGACACCATCGTATCCACTCGTACGCATCAGAGAAACCTCGCCCCGAATGCGATCGAGATCAACCTACGAGAAAAATCTTGATCAGAAGTTTACACGAGTGCGAGCTCTGGATCGTGCCTCAAACGATCTCGTCGTAGTCACGATCGGGATCAACACTCGAGCAAAACCTTGATCAGAAGTTTACTCGAGTGCGAGCTCTGGATCGTGCCTCAAACGTTCTCGTCGTAGTCACGATCGGGATCAACCCTCGAGCAAAACCTTGATCAAAAGTTTACTCTAGTGCGAACTCTCCGTCGTGACTTCGAGGCATCGAAACGACAATCGAACGTTTATCCTTTAACACTCACGATCAGTCTCTGATACGCACTGTTATTGATACATTTTGATTTCGTAACTTTCCGATCCATAAGCACTGAGATTGGAATTCGACGGAGAAAGGATAGGACCCCGTCGTATCCACTCGTACGCATCCGAGAAATCTCGCCACGAATACGATCGAGAGCAACCCTCGAGTAAAACCTTGATCAGAAGTTTACTCGAGTGCGAGCTCTGGATCGTGCATCAAACGATCACGTCGTTGTCACGATCGGGATCAACCCTCGAGCAAAACCTTGATCAGAAGTTTACTCGAGTGCGAGCTCTACGTCGTGGCTTCGAGGCATCGAAACGACAATCGAACGTTTATCCTTTAAAACTTACGATCAGTCTTTAGTATTCTCCAATTATCAGTATTTAATGTCTTATTAAATACGTTATTAATAATAACGTTATAAGTTATTCGGCAGCCACCAGATTTTCTATTTTACCTTCGGCATTTTCTAGTCTGAAAGTATTTGACCTGACTTGCGCGATGAAGGTATACGGGCCGATGAAAGGCAGTGCGAGCTTTGTCGCTACGCCTTCCGCTGCAGACGAGAGCGTATGGCATCGCTTGCACACTAATTTGCCGACCTTGAATTCCGCAGGCCAGCGTCGCTTGTCAAAGTGCGCTGCCTGTCGATCTTGCGCTACTTTCGACAACTCTTTCGTTTGCTCGTACAAAGCCGGAAGTTTAACGATCCGTTTCTGCCACTCGCTGATCCTTTCTTGTTCGAGCGCCTATCGGTCTTCTTCGCGCCACAGCGATGTGGCCGCGTTCAGCTGCCCACCGAAATTCAACATCGCGCAAATTCAACAACACTCCGGTCGCCGCGTGCACTGCGGTATTATACGAGAACGCAATCTCGTTTAAGTGCTCGTCCCAGGTACGGTGGTTACCTTCGGCGTACGTCCCTTTCTCTCTTTTCACCGTCCGATTTACGCTCTCCACGAGGTTTGCCTGCGTGTGATACGGCGGGTTGAATGCCGATTGCCTTGTGCCGTCAAATACTCATCTATCAGTTGCTTTTTGAACTCTGTGCCGTTGTTAGAGTGAAATACTTCCGGCGCCCCGAAACGCAGTATGACTCGCTCTTTGACTGCTGCTAACACTGCTTTCCCGTTAGCTTTTCGTAATATTGCATTCATCTGCGGTAACGGGTATGCGTTGCAGCGCGTGACTGCGTTGATTTTCTTGGAGTCGACACAGAATCGATACTTCCCGTTCGCCTTCCGCACTATTACCACTGGGCTCGAGAATGCATTATTTGATGGTTCTATGATTCCCGCCGCGAGCATTTTTCTCACTTGCTCGTACATCTCTTCTTCTAACTTCCTCTAAACCGGAAAATATTTTTGTTTTATCGGTTTCGTCGCTGCATCTCGATCGTATACTCTATCTAGATCGTGCAGCCGATTGGCTCTCGCTCCTGCTCTTGCACGTCGGCTAAGCCCATCGATGCTAATTTCGGCGATCCTCCTTCGATGGCCGCCAACTCTAAATCTACGTATTTTTGATCTTCTTTAAAATACATTCTTAAAGCCGCCGGGTCTAACACGGTCTTGAAGGTTAAAGTGAAGTTTACTCCGACTATGCAGTCTGGTACAATTGCAACTCGTACTCCCTTCTTCAGACTGCCGACTTCGAATAGTAGCCATACGTAGCCTACGATTGTAGTCTAGCTGCCATCGGCGAGCTTCGACTTTCGGCACTACTTGCCTCTTTAGTGCACTCGCTAGCTGCAGGCCTAGTAGACCCATATATACTCGCGATGCGCCACTGTTATATAATGCCCGAAATCAGAATTCCATGACTCTCGCCTGCATCCACCAACGCTTTTCTTGTGGATTGTCTATGTCGCACAGAGTTGCACTTACTGCTCTGCTACTCTCTCGTTTTTCCAGGATCTTCTCTATTGCCTCGACTGGCTTGTCGTCGATCCTTCTAGGCTCTTCGTGCTAAGCTCCGCACTTGACTGCCTCATAAAATTTTCCGTCGGCAGACGCTGCCAACAGAGATGAGAGCGCAACGGACTTTTGCGCGCTCAAGTCCGCTGTCTGCGCTGCCGTCTCTTTACTGAGACCCGCCGCTGTTGCGGCGCCAAGCTTATCTTCCGTTTTGCGCGGGTTTACGTTTGTCGTGTGCATTTCGGCACACATTTTTCCGGAGACCTTACTCGAAGGGTGGCTTTCGCCCCCGCCTTCTTACTGTTCTTGGAGGTCGTGCCGGAGTTCTGCGAGCGTGCGCCGGCCTCCTCTACGCGCTCGCTTCCTCGTTTCCCTCCGGGCAATCACTTCTTATGTGGCCCTTCTTGTGGCATTTGTAGCATGTCGGGCCCTTCTCGTTACTGTTCTGCTGCTTGTCTGGCTGGTATTTCCCGTGGTGCGGTTTTCCTCCGCCTTGCAGTTCTTTCTTGAAGTCCCCTAACCGCTTGTCCAGCATTTTGCTAAACATCGTCGCCAGCTGTTCGTTGGAGTTGCTGGGCGTCTTTGCTGTCACTGCTTCCACTTTTGTAGGTTTCGCTGTCGCTGGCTGTGCTGCTGTTGGCGCCAGGTTAGAATATAGCGTGTCTACGGGGGCTGGATGTGTTCTGTAGTCTTCCGCTAGCTACTACCGCTTCTGCTTTCGTTGCCAGCTCTTGAAAGCTATCCAAGTCGAAGCAGTTTCTGCGAGGTGTCAGTTGCTGTAATTCAGGTCACAGATTCTTGTGTAGAATATCTAGCGCCTTGTCGACGGTTGGAGGCGGTTTAATCTCTTTCATCATCCCCAAGAGGCAAGTAACATAGTCGCGCATGGGTTCGTGCGCGCCCTGATATCTTTTTTCTACGTCGGCGGCTAGGCGTTATTGTAGCCGCCTGTTAGTTCCGTACCAGCGCAGTACTGCGCTGCGAAAATCATCCCATCTCTGCCACTCGTCTTTACTGTTATGATATGTTACAAACGGAGAGGAGACAGAGTCGAAAGCGAAAAAAGTAGACGACGGGACTCGAACTCGCGGACCCGAGAGCCAGAGGCCTGTGCTCTAACCACTGCTCGACTCTTATCGCTGACTCGTCTCGCTGCTCGCGTTGCAGATGTGTGCGCCTGTGACAGAAACCACTCGGAAGCTAGATTTTTAAACACATAAGGCAGTGCAGCTAGTTTTTCTTCCTCTGACATCCGCAAGCTCGTCATGTTCTGCTCCAGCTGGCTCAAAAATCTCTCTATCCTTTCTGCGCTCGTGCCTGCGAATCACATGTCCCATTTTCGCACCGTTCCGACGATATCTCTTGGTTTATTTTCTGGGGTCGTCGGGGCGTTTCTTAGCCCTCTCACGAGACCTCCTCTGATGTTGCTATCTGACCAGACGTTTTTCGGAGTTGCAGGTGGCTTGCCACGCTGTTTACCTGGGTGCTGGAGGCTCTTGTGTCCCCCTGCGATGCTTGTACCTGTTCGCGCAGCTCGTTCATCAACCGTCTCAGATTTTCCAGATGCTGCATCATGCCTGGTGGCATAACGTATTCTTTGCCGCCTATCCCTGTGATTGTTTCAGCCTTTTCTTGTTTGACTGCCTCTACTGGTGTTGCTTGTTTCGGGGGTTCTACTCTCTCTTTCTTGCCGACTTCTGGTCTGTTCAACGTTTTCTGTAGTCGATCGCACATGATGTAATCCTCGAGCACGCCTTCCAACGGATGCGGGGCGACCGCTGTGCCGCTCGTAGTTTGTCGATATTGCTCGCAGACTGAGCGTATTAAAGTCCTGCGCATCGATACCCATTCGGCCTTTACATCTACCAGAGCCAGGTACAGTAACGGTTCGAAGTCATTCAGGCGTCTCCATCTCGACGCAGGTCTTAATTAACCAGTGCGGTGTGCACTCTTTCCTCCCCCAAATCTAATAGCCAGTCAGCAACCTCTCCTTGTTTATCTTCAAGCATCTTGTCGTTTTTATTCCGATGTTATCAACTGTTATAATCTATTATAACAGTATTTTTCAATCTAATTTTTCTTCAATTTTTGCGCGCGCTCTTACAATGCTATTTACGTCCGTCGTGCGCGCGAGTATTTGCAATCCCTAACCTGCAAGACTCGATTCCGCTTTCGCTTGGTTTTAGATTTTGTTCGATCTTGTGCCGCCGGTTACTCTCTATCCAGCTATTCCCCATAAAAAAAAATTTTTAAAAAATGTACAGGTGTCGTCCCTGCAACCTTGCTCCGTTGCAGGCGGTTTTGATATTAAAAAAAAAAAATTTGATTTGAATTTGAATTTTTTTGCGGCACTGCCACTCCTGTTTTCATATACAGGGATTTTTCCTATTGCTAGAATAGTAGAAAAATCCGCGAAAGCCTATCTATGCGCTGCACGCACGACAGTTATATTCCTGCGAGTGCGAGAGGCCTGTTGACATTCGTTTACTGAGCGGTATCAATCCACTTTTCGCGCGACTCCGAGCGCCGGTGCGCACGAAGTATTAGCGGCGAGTATATCTATATAGTGTGGCTCGCGCGACTCTCTGCTTTCGACGCGCGACGCGACGAGCACACTTATATAGTGTGTTCTCTGGCTGCGCGCGCAAGCTTGTCTCTCCGCGCGTGCCGCTCGTCCTCCCTTCGCGCGCTCCGCTCGGCACCCTTTCCGCGCTCACTTTAGGCCTGACTCCGATGCGGCGCGACTCGGATATCTTGTACTGCGTGCGCTGTACTTCGCACTTCTGTATTTGAGCTATACACTACTCGTGAGCCTGCCACTCGGCTCACGCAAATCTAATGCCGAGTCGCTCTCCTTCCTGGAGTCTCTTTTTCTTGCACTCACACTGAAAACAGTGTTCGAGCTCTGCGATGCTCGACGACAGTTCGCGCAGCGTAAACACGCTTTGTTTACGCCTACGCCGCTCGTACGCTACGATGTTTGCGCGCTGTTGCTAGCCGCGCTTCGGATTCGAATTTTATGCCGGTGATTTCATGTTATTTTATTTAACTGTCTTTCGCAATATCCCCGACGCCGCTGTACGTAGTTGGGCGCCAGTTGTAACGGGGCGATTTGTCAGCTTATCGTGCGGCCGCGAAGATGCCGCACGTCACCTCCAAGAGATTAATTTCCCGGTCGGCGATCCCTAGGTGATGGCCAGACGATAGCGAGCGGACGTTAGCTGCTAGTGCAGCGCTATCACTTGTGCGTTGGCCTGCCGAATGCTCGCTATAAATTTATAAATGCGTGGTGCACCCTGAGCTCTACGCTGTCCTCCGCGTATCCGTGGGTAACCAGACGGCTGGGGTAATCGGGAATTGCACAACGATGGAATACTGGCGTGTAAGTTTTATAGAAAGAAAGTATATTGTCTGAATCTGAGTGAAACATAATATAATACAAATTCGAGAATACGACGCTTGCGAAAAGGACGCGCGTGGTTTTTCAGGCATCGCCGGGCCATCTTGGTCTTCAGCGGCTTCGTCCCGGATATTGATGAAGAACCTACTTACTCGGACGCTGGCCGAACGCTCTATCGTTCGTCCTCACGACCGTTGACGGCACCGGGAATAGTTGTGGGCCGGGATGGAGTTTGAACGCGCTAGCTCCTCACGGAAAATCTTCTGTCAGCGTCGCCGCTGACGTCGTCTGCTATCCTCGAAATCGACATACGAGCGCACGAGATCTAAAATCTTAGCGCTAGTTATAATATATATATATATATATATATATATTATAACACTCAGTTAATACCTTTCTGCCGTGAGTGCAGGTACTTACAACTCAGTAGTGGCAGTAGTACTTAACGCAACGGACGTGGAGATGCAGCAGTTCGGACGGGCGTCGCAGCGGCTCGTCAGTAACGCACGGACGTATATCGTTCGCTCCCGAGATGCTCGCAGGAACCACAACAAACACGCGTATAGCTACCTATGCTCTCACTCTCTCTGTCTCTATCTTGCCTCGTCTCTTGTTCTCGCTCGTTTCGGCGCTCGTTGGCAGCTTGCTGAAACAATAATCTTATTACAATTAGTACATGATTAGCCGTTAGAGATTTGACGTGCACTCGGCCTTCACAATATATATATATATTTATAAACATATACACTAATAGTTTATTGTTCGCTATGTTTTACATTTAAAATTGATTCAATTTTATCTGCAAGTATAAAGAACTGGATGTATCGCCAGCGCCTTAACTCGCGCCCAAAAAATTCTAAGAATTATTTTATTGACATTTTTATTGAAATGTGTAAATCTGAATGTTTGATCTGACTTTTGACTATTTTTTTGAGATAAAAAGATATCTTCTTAAGCTAATAAATTACATATAAAGTATCAGAATAGGTCTGATCTACAACTAGAAGTTATGTAGTTAACAATTATAAAATAACAGCTAATAAGGTTTTATACTCAAATTTGACACGTATAACACAGTACATTTTATGTCTATCAAAATCAACAAAAGTACACAGCCAAGTATAAAAAATAAAAAAATAATGAACAAGTAGTTGACAAGTTCTGGAGCTTGGCTTAGCCAATAGCAACATATCATACTATTAAATATCTGTCAGTCACATCTCGTAGATAATATCCAAGTGTCAGGATAACTCCTAAGACAAGACACATCTTTAGGAATTAGTGCACCAGGTATCAATTAAAATTACAATCAAACATCTGTCACATGTTCTAGACGATGTCTTAGTGTCAGAGTGACTCCCAAGGCCGCAGACTTAATTTAGGGATAAGGGCAACAGGTATCGATTAAAATTATCATAAAATATCTGTAACAACTCATAAACGATGTATAGGTGTCAAGATAACTTTCAAGACAACGAGACATCGTTTACGAATAAGTTCATCAAGTATCGATTGAAATTAACATCAAATATCCGCCACATCTCGTAATCGATGTCTAAGATACAAGATGACTACCAAGACGACGAAGCATCGTTTAGGGATAAGTGCACTAGGTATCGATTAAACTTATCATCAAATATTTAACACAGATCATAGACGATGTTTAAGTTTCAGTAGGACTTCCAAGATAGTACGACAAAATAGAGTTTCATCACTAGTGATAACTCAAGTCAAACAACAGACATTATCTAAGAGTTCTTTGCAAACTGCACAAATGGAATCTGGCGTATCAGACCTATTTTTTATCACTAGATTTTTTATTTCATAGATTTAGTTTGCCAGATAAGACGTCCAATAAATTTACATTATTATCCATGCGACATCAATCTCAATATAAATTTTCATTTTGACACAAAAAAAGAATAGTTTTTTTGTTTTGTACCAAAGGTTTTGTTTTTCAGTTTTTACAAAGTGCTTTTTATATTTTTTATTTTTGTTGATGAACAAAATAGAGTTATATATTCTATAAATAAAAGATTGTTTTTTTTAAACTGAATTTTGTGGGAGAAGCATTCCTGGATACATAAGGCGCTCTGATACAGCATGGAGTCACTTGCTCTCTGGCTTTTATTCCAGGCGTTAGGATGAATAACCGATCCTTTTGTCGAATCTTTCTAGTACCTAGTATGCAACAAGCAAAGTGCTGTGTAAGGGAACTATGGAGGGTTGCCATTCTCACGTTAGTTTATAAGAGTCAGATGATTTTTTTGTAAATTAATTAAGTTTAATATAAGTATACTTTCTTTAATATTATATTCTTTTTTACTTTGCTATCCCCCTCCCAACCGTCGTAACTAATTCTCAATCAGGACTGTCGATCCCTGTCATCTTGAGTTTAACGACACACAGCTGTGGAAGTAAGAGTGTTGTTCCTGACTGAAGCATTTGTCTCTGGATCGTTTACCTGAGTGTGTAAAATCTTTGGAGTAGATCTCTCTTCCCACTACCGGCAATCGCCCTGCCGAATCATAGTGCAGGATGATTGCGGGTCCGTCAACTATTCTCGGATATGTTTATTCCCCCCTTACGAAAACCGGGCTACAAATCTCTAACCTGATTCCCAGCTTCCTTAAAAATAATTTATAATAATAATTTTAATGAAAAATAATCCTACCAACCTTATTTTCCGTCCTTAGCTTGTGTTACAGTTGGCCCTAGTGCCAAGTTGTTTAACCCAATAGACTAAGTAAAAATTATGAGCAAGTCAACTGAAATAGCCAAATGAAAATTATAGGGCGATTTGCCTTGCTCCCTGCTCTTTTCATCTAAGTTATTCAGTTGAGTCAACCATCATCTTTACGTTGGCTAAGTGAGTTAGAAAAACTATTTAAGTAAGGCCAACTTGTTTTAGTGGTCAAATCCTTCTAGCGTTATGCCTTAATGGGAGAATTGTCCCTCTTGGCAAAATGTACTTCTGGCAAAAAGACTTACTGGAGTAGTGTCCTTTAGGTGAAATATCTTAGGTAAAGATTCCTTTGGTGAATTGGTTTTGGGTAACACGTCCATATGCGATACATACATAGTATACTTTTTTTTTTTTTTTTTTTTTATTCTTATTTAACGTCGCTCTATTTATGCTACGAGGCATATCAGCGACGGATAGTATACTTATACTTACTATTAAGGAAGATATCGCGCCTCTTGATACCATTAATCATAATGAAAACATGTTATACAATAACAATTAGAAATTACACTGTAACGGATGCTAGAGCAACTAACGCAGGTTGAGCTCCTTGCAACAACTATCCGCGATCAAATCAACATTGTATATATACAACAGTTACCATTGTCCTAGCTACTATAGATCTAGCATAAGAGGGTCGAATCGGCTATCAAACGCTGGCCAACAATATTTGTAAATACTAGTTCTTCTTTGTATACGTATCTTCTCTTGTACATCTATTTTGGTTCACTAAGCCTTAGCTTCTGAAAACACGTAGCTGGCAGCAGTCATCACTTGATTCCAATACTTAATAGTAGACGGCTCTCTGACGTCAAAACAAATTCATCAAATTTTAGTTTAATCGTATTCTTACATAATTAACCTAAAATGAAATCGCAATTTTTATACTAATCTATGTTAATAGAAACACTAAGTATTATCTGTATGTCTGAAATATCTTAAATTCTTAAATTTTCAAAAGACCGAATCAATGTTTGTTTAGGATTCATTTGCCTACGAAGATTGGAAACATTGGAAGTTTCCAAATTTACTGGAAGTCTTAGATGAATTTCAGTCAGTTCAACCATGTGCCCCAGTACTTTTACTTCATTTAACACCATTGCAGCCACGATTTTACAGTATATCATCATCACCGCTAACTCACCGCAATCAGATTCATTTAACTGTTGCTGTTGTACAATATAGAACACAAGGTAAGAAAGTATCATATAAGTGAATATAATATAAAGTAATAATATATCTTGATGAATGTTTGTGCTTGAGTGCAGGTATACCCCTTCATGCACTAAAGTCCAAATTTTGCGTCGGATCCTTTAGTAAGTTTAAAACATCTCCCTCTTTCTACTTTCGATGATTTTTAGCTTTTAAAAGATCTATGTCTAAAATTTGTCTCAGACTATGATCTAAACTATGTTATAAGGCACAAAACATCTTGTGATACGTTATAGTTGCATTCACTGGCCTCGACTTATCGATGCCTTGTCTTTAAGTAGGTAAGTTTTTCAGCAATTGAGTTTCATTTATACATGTGAATTTAAGGGGTTTTTGTAAAAAACCTTGTTGATATTAACGTTGACATACGTGAGTGGTTGAGAGATTGAATATGTAGAGATTGAGTTTCTTCTGCGCTGCGATTGTAGATAAGGCAGAAAAAGGAGACTTATATAGAATTAGAAATAAATTGTATTGTAAGACCGTACAAATGATTAGGTAGGAAGGTCTGTCCACACTGGCAGCCAGGCCAGAAATGATTGACTAATAGTGTTTAAGCTCCTATTCAACTCGCCACCACGCGGTGGTCCGACCGCCGTGAAATAAGCAAATAAACTTGTTTATATCATAATTTAAAAAATACTACTTATTGCGGAAACGTTAGAAATATTTGCAATCGTGAATAAAAAAAAACTGCGGATGGACCAGCGGGAAATGCAATATATAATTTTTTCTCAGCACATGCATGACTTGCAAAAATAATTCTACTAATCGTTTGCAAATTGATTGCGGATTATGGAAAAAGTTTTGTTAGTGCCGAAATTCGTAATAATTATATAATAATGAATGCATTATATTTTTTTGATAATTACAGTGCGAATTCCGGTTCTATCTGTCTAAAACACGCATTTCGCCCGCACACTCGCGCAGTCGGTAAGCTGAGCACGCGTAGGTATACACATAGCGTATTGTTTTTCTAATCGAGAAATTAGAATAATACTCGCGAGTCGCGGTATGTATGTGACGGACGTACTAGAGTCTGTTGAGACGGCTTATGCCGTTGTCAAGCTGGACAAACGCTCCATTGTGGAAAGGGTTAAGTTTAACGGCATCTTCTACGGCGCGGCTGTACCATTTTCAGTAATGAAGGCGACAAGAACTCTAATCTCCAGGATGTCCTGCTGGTCGAGCTAATACCTTTTTCGCTCGGCATTGAAATAGTTGATCGCAATGCTCGCAGTCTTTGAAAACAGATGCAGAGGCAAACATTCATGACCTACGTTATCAATTCTTAACCCGGCATCACCACCCAAATACACAAGGGTGAGCTCGCTAAGCAAGGACGTCATCCTTTTCGGCTGCTTCGTGCTGCTTAAGCTCAAAATATCGAGACCAAAAGTAATTCAATAGTTAAAAGACCTTCTCTCAAAAACGTTAGAGCCTTGCCAGGTTCGCGTAACGCAAAGACTTTTAAAAGTGACATAAGACCTAGAAGTGATTCATTTACTACTGGAACATATTCTCATAATGCCAAATCATCCAAGATAACAAACCTGGGTAGATGTAGCTCTTTAGCAAGATCAAAAAAGCATGATGTGGCATTACAGTCAATTTTAAATATTGCACCTGTGTTTAACAAGAATTAACTCTAAAAAATGTTCCTCTGCCTCGTAAGGAAATTAGTAAATTCATGGGCTTTGTTTCTAGTCTAAATACTGCTGAAAAGAAAAAGGCTACAGAGATAGTATCAGATCTAAATAATTCTGACCTTGAAATGAATAACAAAAAAGAGTTGGAAAAAGACTTTCTGAACTTCTTGAAGATAAAGTAGATAATTTAAGTTCCTGTTCAATATTTAGTACAGTTATAGCTTTTTTACAACAGTCTACACCTTTAAAGCACAAAGCCCTTTAATATAAAGCTTTTAAACAAATACTTTCACTCAATGATATGGGAGACAATACGTTGGATGAAATATCATACAACTATCAAATAATGTGCCCAAGATACAATTGGAAGGAAACGCTATAAAATCAAAACTTTTAAACTGGGATGAAATTTCAATTTTAAAACTATAAATGATAAGACAATCGCTGGAACCGTGCTCCCATATTGAACTGATGTTGATTTACATTATGACGAATATGGTTCAGATAAGAGATCAAATCAGGTCAGTAATTACTTAAATAAACTTGTGTATATTTTGTATAAGTATACAAATTAGAAAATTTTATTTTTCAGGATCAAAACAATGTCAGTCTTCATATTCGATTTTCTGAGTATAATGAGTACAAGACTATGACAGATACTTTCAGCATCTCGAGTGATTTAAGTATTGTGCAGTCACAGCAATGTTCTTCATCGACCAACGCAAATATAAAAGTTTTAGCAAATAAAACCATTGCAGCTATCGATAATAACAGTCCGATTACTCAAGTTTTCATCATATTTAAGTAGTAGGTTTTCCATTGATATCATTGCTGTTTTAATGCATCTTCTACACTATATTAAAATATTTAAATTCAAAAATGAGGTTTTTTGTAAACATTCCTCTATTCTGTGAAAAATATTACATTTCAAGTAGTTGATCTAAACATTTTCTAGGTCAGGGTGCGCTTCAATTATATAAAGTATTTTATTATATTTTAAAACAATATAATTGTTAATTAGAAGATCATTATTTAATTTGACAATCACATAGCATATTGATCAATCATGTAATATGCGAGCATCATAGCTAGTCTTATATTAATAACTATTATGAATACGTTTCGTTTCTTGAGGGCTGGTTCTCGCGGGTGACGATAAAAATTTTGAAAAATAAAAATTAGAAAGGGTAAGGATTACAAATTCAAAATTTATGAAATGAGATTTCGAAATGAAATAATTTATAAAACAAAAATGTTGAATTGAAATATGGCGAAAGGTGATATTTGTAGTTCAAATTTGCAAAAGCGATATTTTTAGGATTTTATAAATTTAGGTTTTCAAAATTATACCTTTCCAATATTCTGAGACTTAAAATTTTACCTTTTGTTATAATTTAATTCGTAATTTTTGCCTTTCAAATCTTTATTTTTCAAAATTACCCTTACCCGGTTCTTGCAAAGAGACCTACGAGACTCAAAGCATATTTGTATATACTCAGAATATGCACTGCATTGACCACCAGTGGTTCGTTTAGCTGTAGCTGTTATTAGAGCTGCTCTTAAAAATCAGAAAGACAGTATTGCTTTTGCTGTGTTGCAAAAAAGCTGCAGATGATGGCTCCAAAGTAAAATGGGGTGGATGCGATTTCCTATTGCTGAAGACTGTTGCTGCTGAAAGTCAAGATCCGTTTGCTATAGCTGCATTAAATACCAGCCACAGTGACTTTGGTTTATTTGGTTTTGTTCTTTCTGCTCCAGGATAAAGCGCATGAGACGTTTGCACAACTCAAAATCATGTCCCTCTTTGTTATTTGGAATTAAATTGATGTTAAATTAACTATTAATTTAAGCTTATAAAAGCTGGTGCTAAGTGACTGATAACACCCAAATTGTCACGACGATATTGCACGTGGTAAAGCAACCTTGAAGACTTTAGTTCATGTAACGCGAAATATAATTATTAATCTTATATCTTCCAGGTTGCCAACCAAGTAGCTAAGGGAAAGCTAACAGTAGCATCAATCGGTGATCTATCTACGTTTTCTTATGCTGATAAGCTATAGAATAATATAAAAAGGTCTTTAATAAGTTCAATAAAACTTCGACTGTTTTACAACTAAAAAAAACTGAGAAAAGTAGATAATCTGTAAATCATTTTTGACACATTTGCATTAAATTTCATCAAAGTCGGAAAGCTCTCATACTTAGTTCTAGAGCGGTATGGGGGTTATCTTACTAATTACGCGGGTTTAACTTACTATCATGGCTGAAAAAAAAAAACAATAAAAGAATTCGCGTCTTATGATACCAAAATAGTAGTGGGGGATTTTAACGCTAAAATAGGAAAAGAGGAAATGTTTAGACCCACAATAGGCAAGGAAAGTCTGCACGAAACCAGCAATGATAACAGTATTAGATTCATAGATTTCGCGGCGGCAAAAGGTCTTATAGTAAAGACTACGTGCTTTAAGCACAAGGATATACACAAAGCAACATGGACATCGCCGGACAGAGCCACGCAAAATCAGATCGATCACTTTCTTATCGATAAGAGATGCCATACGAATGTACTAGACGTAAGAACGGGGGCGGATTGCACTTTAGATCATTTTCTATTAGTAGACAAACTAAGAGCCAAATTAGTAGCCAGATAAAATAGTAAACGAGCGAGCAAAATAGAAAGCTTCAATATTGAAAAGCTTCGAAACGGGGCAGAGCGAATTAAGTATCAAGTAGAAATAAGGAACCGATTTCAGGGGCTCGAGAAAACAGATACACTGACGGAGGAAGATGACGACCCAAACAGTCTATGGGGGAGCTATCAAAATACGGTAAAAGTGGTTGCGAATAACATGTTGGGTAAACAGAAAAAGCCAAGCAGCAAACCATGGTTTCACGAAGAATGCGAACTCGAGTTTCAAAGGCGCAAAAAGGCTAAATTAGACAGCGTGCACAATGCAAGCGATAAGGCCGTAGAATATAATGAAATAAGAAAGGAAGTGGGTGTGATTTACAGAAACAAAAAGCGCGAGTAGCAAAAGAACGAGGTTAGAAAAATAAAAACTAATAGTAAGGAAAATAACCTGTAGGTTTTCATAGTAGATCACAATTAATGAAAGATGAGAACGGGAATCTCGTTACAAGCGTAAATGAACTGCTAGACCTGTGGAAAGGCTATTTTGATAGGCTACCAAACGTAAATGAAAACTGCAAGGAAACGGGAGACGAAATTCACACTGCTGGACTCCATATGGACGGACCGACGTATAAAGAAGTACTTACATCCAAAATTTTTGAACGACTATGTGCTATTTGGAAAAATGAAACAATACTGAAACACTGTAAAGAATCCATCATCATACCGATTTTTAAAAATGGGGATAAGACAGACTGCAATAACTACCGGGGAATCTCTTTTTTAGCTACCTGCTACAAAGTTCTCTCAAACATAATATAGGCCAGATATAATAGAAGATTATCAGTGTGGATTTCAGTGTAACAGGTCAACGAACGATCAAATGTTTACTATAAGACAGTTGTTAGAGAAAAAATGGGAATATTGCAAAACAGTAAACCAGCTATTTGTGGACTTTAAAAAAGCGTATGACTCTATCAAACAAAGCAAAATGTATCAAATCCTTGTGTTCCTCGGGTACCGAAAAAACTCGTAAAATAATTTCAAATATGTCTTAACGGAAGCACGGGAAAGGTCCGAAAAGGCGGTAATGTATCAGAATCGTTTATGATACGTGACGGTTTGAAACAAGGTGACGGGCTCTCCACGGTACTCTTTAAGGAGGCACACCACCACTGAAATTAAAATCAAAATTTTTCATTAAAAATTTATCAATACTTATATGAATAAACCAAATTTTTTTTACTATTCTTAAACATAATTACCTTCATTTTGATGGTTTTAGACCTTCTATATACCTCTATAATACCTACGTATAATAGGGAGTCCATAATTCACTGACCGTAAGATTCCAAAGGAACGAATGGCCCAAATGAGCTCAAACTTCAAGATATTGTCTAAAAGTACATTAGTTATGGTATGAATGCCCATATATACAGGGTGTATGTAAACCATGGAAAAACTAATTTTAACGAAAAATGACCTTAACAAAAGTTGAAGGAGGTAAAGGGGGCCATCGAATGACATAAACACCTAAGACCTTGAACTCGATTTTCAAGGTCATTTGAGGGTAAGTGTGATTTTTTTAAATAGGAACCTCTATTTTTGACCTTGGAATCGGATAGAGCGGAAAAAATTACGTCGGAAATGACATTTCAAGTTTGCCTTAGTGACCTCGAGAAGGTCAATTCAAGGTCAAATAAGAAGTATCAGCCTAAGATTGTTTTCCTTTCAGTTTTTTCGTAGAATTATCATTTTGTTATTGTAATAAACATTAAGAGAATAATTGACTTAAAATGTGATTATGCTTTGCTGACTTCAAAGCCATTTTGTAAGGTCAAAAGTGCAAAAATGCAATATCAAATGTTATGTG
>JAZHPH010000563.1:0-39788 GCA_037356405.1 Nasonia oneida | reverse complement strand
AATATACAACTGCCAGGATCACACCAAAACAATTTCTTATACATTTTTTATTTTAAATATTTATGACACAATAAAGAAAAAAGAATATTGTGTGTCAAGTTATATTCAGAAAATTATGTTGACACTTTCATTAAAGTTGCAAAACTTATGCTGACATCCACTAAACACTTATGTTGTTTATTTAAACTTATGCAGACAAACATTCGACACTTAAGTTAACTCGTCTGCA
This sequence comes from Nasonia oneida, assembly GCA_037356405.1. Lineage (NCBI taxonomy): Eukaryota > Metazoa > Arthropoda > Insecta > Hymenoptera > Pteromalidae > Nasonia > Nasonia oneida. Next base: position 39,559 of record JAZHPH010000563.1, on the reverse strand, counting down.
TAAATACCTATACACCTATAATACTTTATGTTGCTTATAACTTTGTTGTAAATAAAGTTTGAGAAGTATGTTTAGTATACATCGCTTAAGAAACATTAGTTTATCCAATGTATATTATTTTCGGGTCAATTTATTTTCTGTCTACATAAGTGCCCATACATATATATATATGTGTGTATTCTAATTTATGAACTATAACAATACATATATGACTTTAAGGGTACTTTTATTGAAAAATTCAGAAAATTTTACAAAAAAAAGTATATTTATGTTTATAGTGAAAAATGCTTCCCTGAAGAGCTATGAATTAATTAATTAGTGCTGAAAACCCAATTATTACCAAAATTGACATCTTTGGCTCCCTACCATTTTGGTAAAGAATAATTTAAAAATCTGAAAAAATTCAGGTGCACTGGAAACTGTTTCTGGAACATACTTACCGTAGGTGAAGAAGCAACAAATTTTTGATCTTTGATTTGACCATGCTCGGCCTATATATAATATATTTTTGTTATATATAGTATATAAGTGCACGCTAGTAAATACTATGCCCACATCTCATTTATTATGGTTAAAAATGTAAAATACAACGATCTAACTTATTATCGGAAAAATCGAAAAAGGACATTCTAAATGAGGTCAGGTTTTGAGGTGGGACAAAAAATATAGACGTCCGCGGGTTTCGGGGGAAACAGATTCAGAAACTAGGCATTCTGACGAAGATTTTCCTACCCTTGAATTTTTTTTCAAGCATTTCTTCGAGTGAAGACAGCCCGTGATCACTTTTTTGATTTTCTGGCTCACTGTGCGTTGTCGCCTATAGGGCCTCCGCAGGCGTGTTCGACCCCACGTGCTGACAACGAGAATGACGAGTCGTGTTCGGAAGAAGATTTATTTTCGTCTCCAGATGTCGAAGCTTCTAATCGGGCTTTTATCGGACGATCATAACCGAGAGGTGATTTGATACGTGTGAATGACGTATCATCGGTACAATGAAAGAGATGCTTTTGACATAGGATAAATGAGCGTAAGTTTAATCTTTATTTCTGATATTTTATAGTTTGAGTAAATTTTTAATTTACAACACTTTTTTTCATTTTTTTTTTTTTTTTTTTTTTTAAGTTATAAGACGAGTTGAAAATGGCACCGATTCCATAGAGCGGTTCAACGCGCCAAATTTAGAGGTTTTAAGCTATGTACGTGGAGGTGCCGCTTGGGGCTGGACGAAAGAAAAGTTTTGGCATAAATGTGCTGGGTCAACGGTCTTTAATTTCCATCATTCGAAACTCTGATAATTTGTGCTTGCCGCGAGCATTAGTTGTTGGTGAGGCTTTTGTTAACTTAAAAGAAGACGCGACTGACACGACGAAAAAAGCATGGACTGTAATACGTGACAGTCGTCACGCCTTACAAAAGGAGCGCACGTTTGAGTTAACTGCTGCGGCTGGCGTTACAATACCGCCGGCTGGGTGTGGGTTTCGCGAAATTCAAAATTTTCAATACTATTATGCGCGAAAGAATATAGCGATAGTCGTGTACGATAGTCAAACTTTTGGTTCTGGGGAGGCTCCTTTTTTCGACGGTCGCGTTATGTTATACAATCTTCTATCACCGAAAGTCGTTAATATTTGTGTTTGCACCTAGTTGTAGCAAAGATGACATTGAGCTGATTAAGTGCAACGACTGCTTTAGAAGTTTTTTCGGAAACACTTGTTTTCTGAATCATAAAACGGTAGGGTCGTATAAAAAGCGAAATAAGAAAATTTGCGTTTTGTTGAAAATATGTCAAACACGTCAGAAACGCGTACACGTACATCGCGGAAAGCATGAATGTGGTATTTTATTTTGTAAAATTTGTCGGTCACGGCACTCTACAAACGCCGCGTGTTACATGCAGATTGTACGCGCTCCAAAACAGCTAAAAGAATCTAAAAAGTACCTTTACGTGTTTTACGATTTTGAAACACAACAAGATACGCTGTATAAAATGCGAGCGGATACGCGTTTGCTTACTCCAAATCTGTGCGTTGTTCAACATTTGTGTACGGACTGTCTGACACACACCGATGATATGAAAATACGCCGCGACACCTGCGGTATACGCGAACACATATTTCGAGAAAACGTCATAAAGCATTTCATTGAATTATACGTTCGTGAAAAATCGGTGAGCGTATTATATGCATCGCGCACAATGCTAGTGGTTTCGATGCCCAGTTTATTTTGAAGTATTTAGTCGAAGAGTGTGAAAATGCCAATCCTCGTGTTGTGCTCAATGGAAAAAATATCGTTTTGCTACAATGTGGCCGTACCAAATTTATTGACAGTCTAAATTATTTTCACATGCGCTTAAGTTTATTGCCTGAAACTTTTGGTCTGCCACCGTGCGCGAAAAAGGGCTATTTCCTGCATTTGTTTAATATCCCCGAGAACGAAAATTACGTCAGTCCTCTACCCGATGAAAGATTTTACGCACCAGATTCTATGTCTGTCAAAGAGCGATAAGCGTTCTACGTGTGGTATAACAAGGAAACTCGGCGTGATTATGTTTTCGATTTTCAAAAAGAAATAGTAGAATACTGCCGTATGGATGTGGAGATTTTGCGGCGCGCCTGTGTTGCTTTTCGAGAGATATTTCTGAATGTGGGTAAAATCTGTCCATTCATTCAAGCAACTACTATAGCAAGTGCTTGCTCGCTTGTGTACAGAAAAAATTTCTTATGCGATAAGACTATAGGTATTATACCTGCTAGCGGTTATCGCCGAGGTGACAAACATTCTCAAAAATCTATAGAGTGGTTGGTTCAGTGCGAATGCGAGTGTGGTCGAGAAATCATTCACGCGGGGCGCGCTTGAGAAATCATTCACGCGGGGCGCGCTCGAGAGTTTCGATTACCCGAGGGTTTTCTAGTGGACTGATTTTTACCACCTTTAAATAGAGAGCATAAAGGCACGGTATACGAGTACGAGGGTTGTTACACGCACGGCTGCCCGAAATGTTTTGATAAAGCGTGAGAAATTGTTGGCTTATGGTCGCACCTTTAACGCCGCATACGAAAACACAATGTCTAAATTGCAAAAAATGCGCGATTGCGGCTACGATTTTCGTAGTATATGGGAATGCGAGTTTGACGAAGTGAAATTGAGAAACCAAGAGATCGCCTCCTACGTGAAAAATCATCCTCTAATGAGTCGAATAACTTTAAATCAGCGAGATGCATTTTTTGGAGGGCGAACAGAAAACATCATACCTTTTTACAAAGTCAAAGACGACGATAAAATCAAATATACAGTCATTTGTTCGCTGTACCCGTACATCTGTAAGCGTGGAAAATTCCCAATCGGTCATCCGCGTATTTTCGTAGGTGAAGAGTGTCGCGAATTGATTGGCGATGATTACAACAATCTTGACGATGTCGAGGGCTTGGTCAAGTGCAGAGTTTTACCGCCGCGAAATTTGTATATGCCGCTGCTGCCTGTAAAAATGCACGGTCGCCACCTCTTTGCGCTATGTCGCTCTTGTTGCGCCGAGGCGCGCGCCGAAGATTGTCATCACGAGCAAATAGCGGATCGTGAGTTTACCGGTACTTGGGTGGCGGACGAGCAGCGCAAAGCCGTTGAGCTCGGTTATCGCATAAGCGAGATATACATCATTTGGCAGTACGACACGACGCGCTTCGATGGTACGAAAGGTGGGCTCTTTGCGCAGTATGTAAATCTATTTTTGAATATAAAACAAGAAGCCTCCGACTGGCCCAGCTGGTGTATCAACGAAAATGCGAAAGTGCGGTATTTAGCCGAGTACGAGCGCGATGAGGGTATCGTTATAGATCGTGAAAAAATTAAGAAAAATCCTGGATTACGGGCTGTTGCCAAACTTTATTTAAATAGCTTATGGGGTAAATTCGGTCAGCGCACAAATATGAAACAAACCACTGTTGTCAAATCACGCAAAAATTTGTTGAAGCTTTTATTTACTAATTTTATAAGGAGGTTTTCGACATCTTACCTATCAATGATGATATTCTGTATGTAAATTGGCAATTCAGAGAAGAAGCTGTAACATCGACACCCTATACGAATATCGTCATAGCAGCGTACACAACGGCGCAGGCTCGCCTCGAACTGTATGGTTACTTGGAAAAACTCGGATCGCGCCTACTATACTGCGATACAGACTCGTGCATTTTTGTGAAAAATGAAAACGACCCGGCCGAATATGAGCCGCCAATAGGTAATCTCTTAGGTGCTATGACGGATGAGTTAAGAAGTTATGGCGAGGGTACGTACATAGAAACCATGATGCAGCGCCGAAATTTTACGCTTTTCGGGCAATCACACCGGACACCGGTGCCACTATAGAATGTTGTAAAGTCAAAGGTATACGTCTAAATTACAATAATTCTTTAAAGATAAATTTTGACAGCACAAAATCTCTAATTGACGATGAATTTGGTGAAAATACCGACAAAAGCGACAACGACACCGTCAAGGACAAGCGTACAATTAAGGTACACTTTTCAACAATCAGGCGCACACTTACTTACGAGGTTATGACTCATATTCTTAAAAAAAGACGATATGTGTCGAAAAACTGTTCTCTTCCTTTTGGTTATAAAAAATAACTAATTCATTGTAAAATATATCTACATCTCAATAAATATGATTGAAAAAAAAAGAAAACCCTTACCTTGATGTATTCTTATCTATACTGTAAAAGTAAAAAAATAAATATATTTACCATTACCCATCACTCCAAAAATCAGCTTATTACCGCGGTGGTCGATCATCAGCTGATCACGCCGCGTGTAGTAGGCTAGAGAGCAGCGGTCGTGTCGTTTCAGCTTATCTTGTGCCCGCCTGCCCGGGAAAACAGCTGATAACGAGGCATACGATGAGCTGACTCTGACGTGCCTCGACCGCGCCGCCGCCCCCCGCCTCGGGGATTGTCGACATTAAAACAGATGGACGGTTGTTTGTTTTTGTCAGTAACAAAGATGGATATTTGTTGGAAGCATCCGTTCACATGCATCATATCAGGCCCAACAATGTGTGGAAAAACCGTATTCGTAAAACGGTTTCTCGCTAATCTGACTGAAATGTGCAACGTGCGCTTTGATCGCGTCTTACTTTACTATGGCGAATGGCAAGATACGTATAGGAACGAATTCAAAATACCCGGTAATTTGAATATAGAGTTTCGGGAAGGATTGCCACAGCCAAGCGACTAGACGATTTTAGACGACATGGTGCGTAAATCTTCTAACAGTGTAGTACTCGATTTATTTGTACGTGGCTGTCATCACAAAAATATATCCACTATATATCTATGTCAGAATCTTTTTTACAAAGGTGCAAATCAGCGTGATTTGTCTCTCAATTCGAATTACATCGTTCTGTTCAAGAATCCTCGCGACCGTGCGCAAATCCAGTACCTAGCGCGACAAGTTTATCCCGAAGACTCGAAATTTCTGCAAGAGGCCTACATGGATGCATGTAGTCGCCCCCATAGCTATCTACTCTTGGATCTAAAACAGGATACGCCGGACGACTTTCGATTTCGAACATGTTTTTTTCCTGACGATTAACTGCAATACGCGTACGTGCCTCGTCATGGCAAATCAACTCGACGATAGATGCCGGGTGCGATACACAACATTATTTAATGTGCCGATTGTAACGAGACTAAAGCAGTCTCTCTGTGACGATGGCCGTACGAAAATCCTGCAACAGCAGCAGCACCGATCCACGTATTGTTTGTGGTAAACATTTTTCAAAAAAACACGTTGCACTTTTGAACGCCTTCTGTCACGCCAACGCAAAACAGCGCGATGCCTTGATACGGACCGCTGATAAACAGCTCAAGTGTATCTGCGAGTGCGCGCTCAACGTCTTAGACGATGATCAAGGAGTGCGAAAAACATCGTCTAAAAAAGCACAAACGCGTTTTGAGAAAATTGATCGAACCACCAACTACCGCTCGGGGTAAGGTAGCCGCAACAGCTACCGCCGCCACCACCGCTGGTACTTGGAAACGTCGAAAACGCACTATAATTCAGAGCGGTGGTTTTTTCTTACCACTGCTTCTCGAACCGTTCATCAGCACGATTGTTTAAAAAATTTTACACTAACATGGAGCACGCCAGAAAAATGATTATTGTATCGGAGACGATAGCCGAGCGTTTACAAAACACCACCCAGCTTACGACTGTTCAGCAGCAGCAGCACGCGAAACAAGCACCACCAACAACCGAGGACAGTGTACAAACGCCTGGGGATAACTTATCACGACTAGACGCGGAAATGCATGAGATTCTTAATTCAAAAAAATTTATCAGTGAAGAAGAAAAGTTTAAAAACCATTTGCAAGCACTGCGACGATTTTTGTTCTTCAAGGAAAGCGAACAACTCGAAGAGCTTCGCGATGAGAATCTCGCGACACAGCTGTCGGAAGAAACTATTATCGAAAGTGTGCCAAAAGTTCATCAGAAAAAAGCACGCTTGCTGCTTAAACACTGGCAGTCTAACGAGTCCGATCGGCTCAAATGGAACAACACGGGCGGCGTTATCATAGACGGTAGTCTCGTGCCTCAATCGAATATAGCAGACTTACTGAGCGATATATTGATAAAGCCGAAAAAATATACCAAGTACGATCCGCCCGTTGGACAATTTCAATTTCAATTCGTCGGGAATACGCACGTTTAAAAAATGATTGGAAAATTATCGGCCCGAATAAAGGTGGCGAAGCGCAAAAGTACGGATACAGTAGCCACGTCACCGCCGCCGAGTAAAGTCAGCCACGAGCCGCGGCCGCCAAGACGATCAGCTCGTGAAAAAAGATGGTTAAATCTGCCGGTATGAAGTTTGAGAAACAGTATTATGATCTCGGACACGAGGCCGGATACGCCGGTGCTCGAAATCTCCTCCGTGTCAATACTCGAGGCAAATCTTTAACCGACAAAGAAAAGAATCGCATCTACGAGTGGTTGAGCAACCAGGACACGTACACACTTCATCATCCGATACGCAAAAAATGTTCAAGATTGCACTATAACGGCACCAACATTGACGACGTTTAGGAGGCAGATTTATGTCAATTAACCGCGCTCAAAGAACCGAATGACGGATTCTGTTACATACTCGTCGTCATAAATGTTCTCAGTAAATTTGTATGGGCCTAACCCTTGCGCGATAAATCAGCTCAGACAGTCGCTACAGCCATTGAAAAAATTCTTAAACATAGAAACTTAAACATAGAAACATAGAATTTCAAAGAAGCCTCAGCGGTCGACTGAAAGAGTCGGGTAAAAATTTGAAAAGAAAAGCAGAAAACAAGCTTGATAATGAGCGGCAACGGCTATATAGGTCCTGTTGCCAAGCGCAAACGGCAGTCGAAGAAGAGCCGTGCACCGGTACGCAACGTGCGTTGCAAGGCAAAATCAAAAAAGCGAGTAAGCAAAAAACCAAGCAAGAAATTAGAGCGCAAAAAGAAGAGAAAGAGGCGGATCAGAAGTGTGACAGATATTTTTGGTCCTAAAAATTAATAACGATGGCGTATCTACACGCGTGCAGCGGCGAGGGAATGAAGAGCGAGCTAGATCTCTTTACTCTTCCTCTTACTCAAACATCCATCGAAAGTAGCGCTTATCTCTACTACAAACCCATTTCGTCGCTCAGCGACGATGGTGACTCACTCTTGGAATTTTTAATTCCAAGTTCAACCGATCACTACATCAATCTCGCGCACACCATGTCGCACCTGACCATTCAAATACTACCAGCTAGTGATACACCCAGCGAAAATCTCAAAGTTGGCCCTGTAAATAACTTTATACACTCAATGTTTGATCACATTGACATATTTTTCAATCCAAAGTTAGTTTCACCGCCAAACAATGCGTATCCGTATAGAGCCTACATAGAAACGCTGCTAAATTATGCGGCACCTGCTATGCGCTCTCATCTCACGTCTGCTTTGTGGAGCATCGATACCGCCGATGCTATGGATGCCGCGCCAAATTTAGATCGTAAGACTGATGGGGCGAATCAAGGCATCATTAACAGACAGCTGGTGGCAAGGCCGTCGACATGATCGGACATTTGCATTGTGACGTTTTTAATCAACCGAAATTTCTGATCAACGGTGTAGACGTGAGAGTAAGATTGGTCCGTAGTAAAGATGCCTTTTGTCTCATGTACTGGTCCGACAAAGGAAAATTTTCGGTGCACATCAAGGAGGCCACACTGATCGTGCCTCGTGCCAAGATAAGCCCGGGTATTTTACTAGCGTACGCGAACGCTCTTGATAAAACAACAGCCAAATACCCCTTAACAAGGGCCGAAGTCAAGTCGTTTACGCTGCACAGCGGTATACTCGGCGACACCCTGGACAACGTTATACTAGGACAGCTACCCGAAAGGATCATCCCGGGCTTTGTTAAAAATAAAGCCTTCAACGGCAATAGAAAGCTCAACCCTGTCAATTTTCAACACTTTAACATAAACTTTATTTCGCTCTACGTGGACGGCGTTTAAGTACCCAGTAGGCCGTTGCAGCCACGCTTTACCGGTGACCATAAGCTATACGTAGATGCTTATCATACGCTTTTTTCCGGCACAGGTATACATTACCTAAACGAGGGTCTCGATATCGATCGTTACGGTTATCCCAACGGATTTTGCCTGTTTGCTTTCGATCTGACACCGGATTTGTCAGCGCATTTTACCAACCATTGGAATCTCGTTCGCTCGGGGTCTCTACGCGTTGAGGTGCGTTTCGCCGAAGCTCTAACGGAAACGCTAAACTGCATTGTTTACGCAGAGTTTGACAACGTGCTCGAAATCGACTCGAATAGATAAATTATAACGGACTTTAATTCCTAAAGTGGCTGGGTGGTGGGAGAGAGAAAAAAAGGTATAAGAGTTCTGACGCTGTATATCGTCGACTCAGTTGATCGACGTCGACAGCAGCAGCACCCGATACATTCACCATGGATTACGATTACGTGATAGAACTTCAGGGCTTCAGGGACAAAGAAGACACGTTTTTGCCCAAAGAAGTGGCTGTAGTTTCTCTGCAAGGACACGTCATTTCTCATTGGCTGATTTTGCCACCGCACGAATTTACCGAGTTACCCTGCTCCTTGAGGATCGCCAATGACTATGCAGCGGCGCGACATTTTGGCATACACTGGTTCGAGGGCGATATAACACTACGAAAATTACACTATCACCTGTATAAACTTGCTAGAACGGCTAAAAGAATATACGTCAAAGGCCTTGAGAAAGCACGATCTGTCCAATCTATAACGACGCGCAACGTCAAGAATCTCGATGATTACACGACAGCTGGATTCGCTGAACTGCAGAGACGCTTTAAATACCCGCAGGTCTGCAGCTACCATGGCTGTCAGGCAGACACCTATAAAAGATCGTACTGTGCACTCTTGAGAGCACACATACTACGAAAGTGGATCCATTCACACGTGCCCAGTGAAATATTGGAAAAAGTACAAGAGACTGGCACCGTGTGTTTTATCAAGCTATTCAAAAGCCTATGTGGTCTCGAAGAGGTAACACTGTGCAATTTCGAGGAAGGGACGTGGTGGACAAAATCGAGAGTGACGAAGACACCTGCGGCAGCGACGACGACGAATGCGCGAGTAACGACACCGATTCATCTACAATAAAAAATGAATACGCCCGAGATTATGAGAGCCCTAGAAGGCTTAAAAGCCAGGACAATCGGGGTTTACGCTGCAGATCGGATACCGCGCGTGCTGATGACGCCAGCAGCAATAGTGTGTAACACCGATGATCACACTAAACCAGGAGCACACTGGGTAGCTATTTACATTGACAAAAATAGATTGGGCACGTATTTCGACAGTTATGGCCTGCCACCGGTATCAAGACATCATATAGAACGCCTACGTAAGAACTGTAAATATTTTCGCTGGAATACAAAAACTCTTCAAAGCATCGACTCGATTTGCTGCGGACGATACACTATTATGTTTTTATATCACATGTGTTGCGGTACGAGACTCGGGACATTTTGCCGCTTATTCTCATAAGACACTGGGCAAAACGATACCCTTGTCGTAAAATTTTATAAAAAGATTCGCAATAAACTTAAATATAAAAAATGTAAGCTAGCGTCTACTTTTGTCGATGAGCGTTCTCTAGGCCCGGGACCATGTAATCAAGCGTGTACCTCTAGATTAAGATGTGCTTGATGTATTTGTAATCTTGAATAAAGAAAAATATTAAATGTAATATAAATGTGTTCTCATTCTACCTACGCACATGTATTCCTTTATTAATCAGTAACGAATTTTTCTTTTCTAAACAGACGGATGTCGTCCGACGTACTTTTCTCTGATGAAAGATTTATTTTTTTTTAACGGCCAGTTTGTAACGTCCTTACGCCGTATTTTCAACAACCGTATATCCGTTGGACTACGAAAGGGTAGTGGGGAAAATTGTATTAAAGAGACGACGGCGGTCGCGAGATTTCATAGTAGCACCGAGACTCTCTGACTGTGCACTTGTACGCTATAACAACTTTTTTTTTTACAAGTGAGATAGTACCGTGAAATTTTTTTGTGCTTCACCATGGCGAACTGTCAAACACCCGGCAAACGTAGTCCGACTGCTGAATTTCCAAATCTACTGCTGTCGACGACCTACGCGCTCAACAAATCCAACTCAAAGAGAGTCTGCATCGGCCTGGAGTACAGTGATGGGTACTATCATCAAGTTATCAAACTCATAAGTAACGGGTCAATGTATAAAAACATAACTCTTGACGAAAACAGCTGGACTCTTTTAAAAGATCAGTTTGACGCTATAACAGCTTATTTGAACAATTCTTATTCGTTTTATCACGAATTTGGACACCCGGTTAAGATCTATCTTACAAATCACGGCTTAAACTTTTCAACCGCGTACGGTTTCAAGTCAATCACAATCGACGAGAGACCTAAAAACACACAGCCAAGCGAAGAAGACGAAGAGGATAAAACATCCAACCCACCGGGTATAGTAATGCAACACCCAACATTTGAAGGACTCCATCTACATAGTTCACTAGTCGATCAACGTTTGCATGCTTTGAAAACTCTAGTCGGTAAGGTAAACCGCACCTACGACTACGTTCTCGAATATTTGAAGACTGCTCTGGAAGCCGAAGAACCACAAAACATTTTGACAGATTTCAAGGAATTTAGACAGTTTTATTTGAGACATAACATCGCTATAGAAGGCTTTGTACTGGATTAAATGGTCGACGATAACAACGACAATTTTAAAGAGCAATATTTGATAAATGTATTATCCGAAATCCTCGTGTCCGGTTTACCGTTCATCGCAAAAGATGTACTAAATTATGTAAAATTTGCCTAAAAATGTAACCTCTTGCGTATACCATGTATATACTTTCCTGAATAAACTTTTAATAAATTAAAAAAAAAAACATTTTATTATTATTCACCATCACATTTTTCCTTATTTATACCGCAACAATTATGAAAGCTCCTTATTCGGCAATCAGCCAATGCGCAAGATGGGTGTATGCGCAGGAAAATTACGGTTGCGCGCTCGAATGACAATGGGGTAAAAAAAGACTGTTATAGAGTGTTATAAAAAACGACACACTAAACTAGAAACATTTCGTAGAACCAACAGAACAGATAATTTAAACGAGAGAATCGTCTTTGACAATAAATGTTTACCTATCTGGAGATCGTAACGTTTTTCCATCTCTTTCCAACTATTATTTTACCGCTATAAATAGCACCCGATAAGCGTCGCGTCTCACTTGGAGACGACTAGGCAACCAAGATGGGTCAGGAGCACAGCGCAAAAAAGACCGGCTATAAGCCACTCATCGATGATAAGAAAATCCAAAAGAAGGAAGAAAAAAACGCCTTCAAATCAATTACAGAAAAATACTCTACAAATACCGGATCTATACCCGAAAAAAATGGTTATAAAAAATTATAATTTATATTTAATAGAAACCATCGGCCCTTTTCAGGGCCACAAAAACATCCATACGTATAGAACAAACGCACACACATGAAAGTGGAGAGCGCAAATATGGCGCTTCTACACCATGTCAGGCTCAAATAAGGACATATCTGTTGCATTATTTAATTTCCACTTAGCAACAGGTACATCTTATCAGCCCCTCTAAAAACCAAAAATGCCCTACACCATAACAGGCCCCCCTGGCCGAGGGGGAGATAACGAGACAGAGGGGGGGATGTACGCTATACCGGCCTAGACCCCAAAGCCGAGGGGAGGGGGAAAATCAATAACGCCGGTCTCGCTATATGGCCCTTCTTACTACTCACGCCTGTCAAGCACAACAGCTTAATAAGCCGCGTTTGATATCTCTCTCTCTCTCTCTCTCTCTCTCCCTCCCCTTACTACATAAATCTACTTCCCTCTACAGCTAACACCTTCATTAATATCGGGGGTGCCCAGGTCAGCTTTGAATCCTCTGTGCGTAATCTGGGATTGGTGCTTGACTCTAAATTCTCGTGGAAGGAGCATGTTACACAAGTGTGTAAACGTGCACACTCGCTAATGTACAGGCTTTATTTTTTAGAAAGAGTACCAATCTCAGATTACGCAAACATCTCGTGCAAGCACTCCTGTTTCCGCTAATCGACTACTGTTCTCTCGTATACTGTGACTTGACGCAGGAACTCGACTTAAAACTACAGAGACTCGTGAATACAGGAATCCGGCACATCTATGGTGTAAGGAGAGATGAGCACGTCTCCCCTTACAGGCGGGAGCTGCAGTGGCTAACCACTGCCGGACGCAGGAAGTACTTCACAGTCTGCTTCCTTCGTAAAATGTTTAACTCGGTCGTACCATCATACGTTCTGGCCTTCTTTGACTTCCGCGTCTCGCTCCGGCCTGTGAGGGCCGAGGTGACACCTCTGGAAATACCTGCCTTCGCGACTGAGACGCTGAGGAACTCGTTTCATATCAGCGCCTCATACTTATGGAATAGCCTGCCATCTCACATCAGAAACACCTCATCTACTATCACCTTCAGAAAACTAGCTAGAGATTACTACTTTCAACTCGAAAATACATAACTCATACACTTTCATGCACACGCACACACCTACTCATTCACGCGCTATTCATTTTCACCATCGGTACAGTTTTACACTATACATATTCTAAACACGCCTCAACTTACTATATTCTACTTTCACCGCATAATGCTGAATCTTATTATTGTACAACATAATATACGCAAATAAAAACTATCTAATCTAATCTAATCTAATCTCTCTCTCTCTCTCTCTCTCTCTCTGTCTCTCTCTCTCTCTCTCTCTCTCTCTCTCTCTCTCTCTCTCTCTCTTAAATAATTACATGGAAATCATGGTAAAACAACACAAATATCTAAAAACGTAAATTTTATTCATTTTCTAATTCCTCTATTATGCGTTTTAACATCAAAAGTGCAACATTTGGTAGATTATAATGGATGCAATCATATATGATTTTAAACACAAATATATGCTGCTCTCGTGTCACTTGCTTCTGCACTTCATATAAAAAAATATCCTTGTGCATGTGCAGGCTGCAGCCTTCCTGCATATATATTGAAGGTTCAGCATCACTTTCTAAACACAGTTGTGTATAGAAATCACGAATGCTTCCAAATTTCTGTAAAAAAATAACTTTTTTTAATATGTTGTATAATAATAATAATCTGTACATTTATTTAAAAAGTACATACATCAGAGCCAAGTTCCAAGAGCAATACTCGTTTAAAAAGAAGTGAGACATCAATCTCCCTCAAAAAACTCGCTACATCGCCGAACAATTCAATCCCTTTTTGCATAAAAGATGTCTTGAAGTGGTCGTCTAGCATTGCTGCATAAAACGTGTCGTTTCCCTCATAATAATCTTCTGCCAAAGAAAGAAAAAATCTCTTCTTGGCAAACAAAGGCGCTGGTGGTAATACTAATTGGCTAAATAATATGAATATATATTTAGATTTCAAAAACAAAAAATTGGTCCTTATCAAATACTCTTAAGATTTAGCACTAGATTTTCGCTTTAGATTTTACAAATAAAAAATTTTAATTGAAAGTATATACATAGGGTGTATCGAATTTATGTACGAACTTTGGCGACTCGTAATAGTACGGAAATTTTAGTAGTTATATCAAATAGAACGTCTGTAAAATTTAGGCGCATAAAGTCAATTGCTTCCGCTCTGTCTAAAGTCGAAAAGTCCAAAATTACCACAATTTTGCTCAAAAATTTTTTTTTTAATTCCCCAAACAAATTTAAGAGGAAAATGTTCTAATACATTTTTTGTAAAATGCATTCCTTCTTGTTGATCAATTATTAAAGTTTCGGAAATTTAAGTTGAAAATATTGAATTCAACACTCCAATGATTTTTCAACAAGAAGGAATGCATTTTACAAAAAAAGGTATAGGAACATTTTTTTCTTAAATTTGTATGAAGAATCGAAATAAAATGTTTTCAAACGTAAATGTGGTAATTTTGAAAAATTGATCATTCTTGGCAACCTTAGACAGATCGGAAGCAATTGACTTTATGAGCCCAAATTTTACGGACGTTCTATTTGATATAACTATTAAAATTTCCGCACTATTACAAGTCGCCAAAGTTTGTACAAAAAATTCGATACACCCTAATATATATATATATATATATATATATATATAAAGTTTTATATTTACTCAAAAAAATGTTCAGTTTTTTTATTTAAAAGGTTTTTAAAAGTGACTAAAATATTAATAAATTATAAAAATAATAATAATTAGTTTACTTACATATTTTCAGCCGTTTTATTATAAAACGATACAACTCTTGAATGCATGTGACCTTTGCTGTACGAGAGAACAGCCCGGATGCGTCTCCATGATCATCGTTCTATAGTCACCATGCAAATTTTGTTTATAAGTTAGATAAAAGATTCTCAAAACATTCGCCAGCGGAAACGATAAGATGCGCGGTAAAGCCATACGTTTAAAATTGACTCTCGCTGCTATGGAGATATATCGGTAGGTCAGCAAACCGTCGGTATCAACAGCAGAAGGTAACATCGGGCCGTTGACGTCACCGCCAGCACTGAGACGCTGCATCGATCGGGGATCTCGCGATCGACAACGCCAGCCTTGATGACGTTATCGACCGCCCTCTCACCGCTCTCTTACGGCTTGCGCCAGAACTTACACGCCATGTACCATTTCGCCCCCAAGTGAGCCAGAACTGAGATGCTATAAACCATTACACCCCATCCCCCTCCCCAGGTGGGCCAGAACTGACATAGTTTATCTACTCATAGAGCTGACAATTTAAAAATACATATGAAATTACATAAGTAAAATTGTGCTGTAATGATGTTATTACTATATTTATATTGATGCATTTAATTTTTTTTAGAAAAATTATAAAATAGTATGCTCATATAGGTCCATAGAAAAGCAATATATATATGAAACATAATAAAAAAAAGGTACATACATGTTTTCATATTGGACAAATATGAGAAAGGTTATTTTTTTTTAAAGTATATTTTAAATGCAAGCAAAAGTTTTATAATGCAAATTATAAGAGTGGAATAGGCCTACTGGGGAAACCACTTTTTTAGTTAATAAAAACTTAGTGGTGTGGAAATCTCTCAGTACTTTCTAAATTGCATATTTAGTAAATTAATAGATAATAATTAATCATAGCATATTATATCCAAATGGGGCATTGGTGAGCGAAGCGAAAAAGGGTAAAATATATATCATGGGCCGCCCAAATAAGGGAAAGTTATAATAAAGGCAAGTCAAAATGAGAGGGAGGCCCAATGAGGGGGAGCCAAAAACAGTAAAATTACGTAAAAATCATTCATTAATAACCAAATAACGAAAGTTGGGTTAAAAATAACGTGAAAAAGTGTAATTTTAACCCTGGTAGAAAATTGACGAGTTGAACTAGTCAGTACACTAGCACATCGCAAGTTCCAAAGACGCATTGTATCTCACAAATTTCAAAAAAAACTCGGCAAGAACTCGGGAAGCCGAATTCGCATGCGCGCGCATATAACATAACCTTTTGAGGTTATTATGATGCAGTATAATAACACCTATTCAATATAAGATAAAAATTATTTATTAATGAAGGCTTATATTTTTATTGATTATTTTTTAATTAAGTGATATCAAACATTATTTTACATGTTGGTTATGTTGACTGGTGACTTAAGTTAAATTGGGAGCCATAGTCTTAGTAGTCGACATCCAAGTTCATTATGTTATTCTTAGAGTCAGGTAGATTGATCCGACATCTATTTAAATTTTTACAATTATTTACGTGAGTTTCTAATTTTTCTTCACAACAAAATACTTGCAAACACCTTTCACAATGGTGAGATTTTATATGAGTTTTAGGCAGTTGAGAACTCAGAAGCCGGGACATTTTTTTAATCCGAACGTAGTGATATGTGATATTTAGGCAAGCTTCCATTATCAGCATGATTATTTTCTTTATACCCGTTTATGTAAAAATCTTGAATCAAGAGCAGATTGACATGCTGATTGTTAGCAAAATTTTTACTTTTCTTTTACAAACGTCTAGCGTTCGATTCGTACCGGAACCAATGTTAAGTCGCAAATTCGATCTTTTATTTATTTATCCTTACTTGCGTTTAACTGCTTGGGCTGAATCGCTGCTGTTGTGCTGTAGTCAGGCTTATACAGGATGAGTGTATTCGAATGAAGGACACTGGTAGTTGGCTGATTCTCACGATTTATTCAAGGCAAAGTTTTCTATAAAGACCGAAATCGCGGCTTAAGACTGGTAGCTCTTTTGTAGCAACGGATAGGAGCGTCGTCCAAAGAGTCCAGGTTGAGTGTACAAACACAACTGATCGCGCGGAGTATACAGAGTATACTCATCAACTTAGCTGTTCTACATATTACTCTGACTCATCGATTTTGAGTTTTCGGCTTCGCAATATTGCTCAACTGCAATACGTCGCAGGACGTAACAAAACATAACACATTATAATACCAGTACATAACATAATTAGTAAAATCTCCGATAATTTTGTCGCTAATAGTTTTTTAAAATACAGAATAATAATTTTTTGTGCTGTAAAGCAGTATTTAAAGTTTACAAACATATGGTGATCTGAAGGTTTAAATGTCAATACCTGACTATTGCGTATAAACATAATTCATCAATTGATATTCTTATTTTGTGCAACAAACTCATGTCCCCTGCCAATTTGAGAATTATGTTGATACTTTTCTAGTTCCTGCAGACATCTTTATGACGATTTTGATAGTAATTGAATAAAAAAATCCAATATTATAGGCCTAGTTATAAAAGTTGAATATTTATTCTCATCACACTTTAATTAAAATTATATTATGATATGTTGATACATGCCAAGCCCATCTCTAGTGATTGTGACTTTAAAAGTAATTTTATTTAGATTTAGAAAATTTTACACAAAAATTTTAAGTAGTTTTAGTGAAAGATGCATTCTTGAAGAGCTACGAATCATAAAAAATGCGAAAAATCTGTCATGGGACGCCTAGTAGATGTGAAACGTAGAATATTATTGAAAAATGATTTATTGACTTTTGTAAGAAAAGGATGCAATTCGAGGGCGGGGGTAGGGGTGGGGGGAGGGGTAGAAGGGAATACAGAATCTTACCTCAAATCTAACCTAAAAGATTTAATCGCTTTATCTTAAATGATTTTTATTTTTCGTCTAATTAGTTGGTCTAAAAGGAGCGCGTATGCTGGTCGAATTTGAATTTAAATTTATATTTTAATTTAAATATAACAACGGAAAATGTAAAGCAATAATGGTTGTAATAAATTCAATTTTTAGAATGATTCTCAAGTATATTTAAACAGACACTTTAAACATAACCTATAACACTTGCCTGTTCGTTTTTGCACGTGATATACAAATGGATTTCAAATCTCAGACTTTTAGAATTCAATACATTTTTTTTAACACATTTTTGACCTAAAATTAGGGAAGAAAGTAGTCGTTTTCCGACCAGCAAGCAAAAAAATGCAGTAACGGGCGCAAAAGTACTTTTGCGCCCGCTACACAATTCATTGGCAAATCTTCTAAAATCGCAAGAAATTCCACAAGTGTAGTTTGAAACGCGAAAATCAATACATGCGTTACAAAAAATATGGTGTGCACTAAGGGCTAAGCGAGCTTTTTGCCGAGACAAGTGCACTTCATTACGTAACACAAGAAATAAACAGAAAGCGACTAATTCAGCGCAATGGTCCACAAATTGCAGCGGTAGCGTCGCTTTCCAGCAACATTGACGCAAGCTCAACTGAAAACATTGCTACATTTTTCCCGTCCGAGAATGCTCGGCATTAAGCTATTACACTAACAAGCGCGAGCGAGAGCGTTTTGCAGTACATGGGCCATATCGGAAACTTCGCGTATTATGCAGATCCGTGCATTCAGCACTCAGTGAGCGACTCGACCTCTTGCATTCTTTAAAGACTTTTGAAAATACAGCCGAAAATTGCGTATCTGCTGCTGCTGTTTCTGTGGACAGTTGCCGGATGCGACGCGGTGCTCTCAATCCTGTTTAACACGAAGATCGAAGTGGTGTACCATGTGCCGATCACCCTGTAGAACGGACGAGAAACGCCGATTCCGGTGTCCCACACTACGATCCCATACCTCTTACGATTTTATTTTATTATTAAAAAATTTCACCGTCGCTTCCACCACCGTTTCATAAATTTTGTCTCTCAATTAATGTTCTTAATTGAGCTTCTTCAATGTTCTTAATAGCAACTACTCCTCAAGATTTCTACCAGGGAACCCAATAACCCAAATTGAGGAGGAGCTAATTTCTGAAACGGCGGTGGCGGAGAAGATTTTTTATTATTATAGAGAGATTATGAATATATTTTGAAATATTTTATGGATATATATCTGAAAGAATTCAAGAATTAAAAAACCTTGACGTGACAGGGATTTGAACCGGCGATCTTCTGCGTGACAGTCTGGCATTCTACTCGTTACGCTATGGATGAATTTATAAATCACTTTAAAAAATGTTACACATATACCACTACAATAATTTTGCCATTGTATACTTACTATGTACTTTTGTAAATTATTTTTACAAGTATGTAAATTCACAATACTATTTTTGGTATTATAAATATCTCAAATATAAAATAGGGTGTCGGTAACACAGATTTCTGTAATGTGTTAATTTATTGCAAATTAATTGCGCCTTTTTAGCGTAATCTTTTGTTATTTTAACTTGAATGCGTAACATACTTCTTAAAAGAGTCAATGTATTTTAAAAGAAAATTTAGGTTATCGGTTTAAGATTTTAAGGAATATTTAAAAAAAGTTGCAATATGCGAGGCTAAGTAATTAACATTTTTATTTACTTAAAAAGTTTATAAAATATTTCCTAACATTTTATCGATATATTTCATTCTAACTTAATCAAAATGTATATCTACAAAATATTTCTAATATATTTTAAGATTAATTATAAGGAAATGTATTGAAAACCTTGTAATATTATTATATTTGTACGGAACATTATGAAATGTAATGAGAGAATATAATAATAATAATAATAATAATAATAATAATAATAATTCTTTATTGTATCACTTGGTTTGTGTTTACAATTTTAGTGCTTTCTTTATTTACATTTTTCTGTTCTTTCTCCCTACCCTATTGTGTTGTGTCATGTCATGTTCCTCAGTAGGTTATGTTTCTGTTTGACTGTGTGTGCGTGTGTGTGATCACTCCTACTACTCCTGTTTTCGTGTCTGGGTGTGTGTGTGTGTGATTTTACGTGTGTGCCCGTCTGTCTGAGTATGTGTGTGTGTATGTGAGTGCTCTACTGCTTTTTCCCTATGTGTATGTGCTATTTACATTCTCTCTTCTTTTTTCTCTTCACTCTTGTTTCTTACTCTTCGTCCTCTTCCTCTGATTCTCCCGACCTCCAGATCTTGTATCGTCCCTCATCACCTCTTTCTATCCTTTTTCCTTTCTTTATTATTCTCTTCTTTTTCTCGTCCCATTTGTACGTCTCTCCCTCGATTTCGGCTACCCATTCCTTCTTATGTGATACCTCGCCCTCCTCGTCCTCCTCTTCTTCCCTTCTCCTTTTCTCCCTCATAATCAGTGCTTTGGCCCTTCTCTTGTCGAATGACAGCCACTGCTCCAACCTGATCTTGCCTTCTTCTTTAATTTCTGCTCTTCTCTCCCATATAGCTTCCATATCTTCTTTCTTCTTAAAAATAATTTTCTTCGTATCTTCCTTTTCCCACTCTACTCCTTCCATTATGTCATCTAGCCAGTCTTTAATTGAATCTTTCTCTGTCCAGTTATTTAAGTGGATGATTAATCCTCTTTCTTATACCTTGCATCTGTTGTCCCCTCTCCTGTGACTGTAGCTGGTCGCGTCAGTCCTTCTCTCTCTAAGAATTCTTTTTTCTCCTCTTTCAAACCCTCTTCTGTCTTTTCTCAATTCCTGCTTTTTCTTTATCACCTCCACTCTATTATTCTTACCTGCGCGGCCATCCTCCATCTCATCTATCTCCTTCTGCATGCTTCTCATCTTCCCCTTTAAAATTTCTACATCCTCTCTCACATCTTGCATTTTCTTTTCCAGGGCTTCTCTTTTCTCTCTCGAACCTCGCCTTTATTTTCCAACCTTCCACCTCCTCTCTCAACTCTCTCATCTCTCTTTCCGTTTTCTTGTCACTATACATCTTCACTTTTCACTTTTCACTTTTTTATCTTCTCCTTTTTCTACTTGATTTATCTTTACTAACCTCTTTCTTTCTGTGTCTCACCACGTGTTTTCTTTTCTGTGCTGCTCTGTTTCTCATTCCCCGTCCACGTTCCTATCTCCGCCTGTACCATATTCTTGTCTGAATCTGGTGCCTTTTGTTTTTTCCACTGTTCCTCCCGTTCCACTCATCTTCCCTGCTCACTATATGTCCCTGCACTCTATTTCGTTACTTCGTCTGGTTCCTTCTATCTTCACCTATCTGTTTTATCTTCTCCTCTTTTCTATTGCTACCATTCTATCGTTTGCTCTTTCCTTTCTTTGCACCAGGATTTTTTTTAGCTTTGCTTTATCTTCTTCTTTTCTTTTCTTAGCTATATTACTCTGAATAGCTTCGCAAAATTTGTTCTTTCTCCATTTAAAATATTTTTCCAGTTGTTCTGACTGTTGCCTGATTTGCTGCATCTCGAAAATATGTGTTCATAAGTCTCTTCCTCTTTCTCAATAACTTTATTAGAAAAAACTAAAATCTGAAAACTAAAAAATCACTATAAAAAACGCGTTAACAAAATGTAAAAAAACTATTTTTCCATTAAATTAAAATCCACTGATAAGGAGAAGCTGAGATATAGGCATCTGTGAACGAACACACACACATTGTCACACACATACATCTGTCCGTACAGATATTTTACAAAACCACTACATTTCTATTTAAAATGCATTAAAAGACACTTCCTAAATGTTTTTACACAAAATCTAAAAATTACTATTACAAGGCTTAATTAGGAAAGAAACATAAATAGAAAAAAAACATGCATTACCCGAATGTAGTCTCTTATTTATCTAGATTTGAATACAAAAAAATTATTACTTAAATGTTTATAAAATATTTTACGTGGATTTCGGACCTTTTTTCTCATACGTTTTTGTACACTTTCTCACATTTTCAGATTTATTAACTTTTTTTTACATTTTATTACATATGTTATTTTACCGCCTAATATAGTCAATATATTTTTTTAATTATTAATTTTATAATAAAATGTAACAATGCATAAGGAATTGTAAGAATAAGTAAAAGGATGTAAGCAGAAGTAAGAAAATAAAAAAGTAGCCATTTTCTTATATAATATTACGCTTACAGACAATTTTTTACATTTTGTTATACTTTTTTTACGTATTGTTACATTTGTCGTTTCAAAGAAGAGAATGAATCCATGAAATCCTGGATCAATGGATTTGTAATAAATTGTAATAAAACGTAACAAAATGTAATAAAATGTAGCAAACTGTAATAAAACGTAAAAAAGGTCCGAAATCCAACAAAAACGTACAAAATGGTACGATTTGTTACATTTTCTTATTAACAAAAAATGTCTAGATGATGATCATAAAATTTGTATTAATAGGCTGTTTCCAAATAAAGATAATTTAAGCATATCCTTTGAACAAATACAGTATCAGACTAATTATTATGATTGCGGTGTTTTTGCTATATAGCATTTGCAGTCACTACTGTATTTAATATTTGCCCATGCAATGTTCAATTAAATATTAGTAAAATGCGAGAGCATTTGATTAGATTGTATGATACATTAAATTTATCATTTTATCAAATATCAAAAGATTATAAAAATAAAATTTCTTTTGAAACAATTGCTCAAATTTTAATTATAAGAAACGTTACTTACGCAATAAAATTTGCTGAATTTGAATTATATTTTGATATAATTAATACTATATTATTAATTATAAACAGCAATCATTAACTCTTTTAGAAACCAACACAAAGAAAAAGTAAATGCTAAAAATTAATCAAAAAATAATATAGATAATAAAATAATAAGTTTAGCTGATAAAACAACTAATAATTGTAATCATCATTTTGAAAGAATCATACTGATGGATGTGGAGAACAATGACATCGTATATTTATCAAATCAAAATAGCAAAAAAACTTCATTAAAACGAAAATTTGTTTAAAACAGTATAATATATAATAATAGATATATCTATTATAATAGATCAATAGATGGGATATTATAAAATAAACAGATAATAGATCAATAAATAATTGATTTGTTTTTTCATATTGCCCATACTTATTATTCAAATTCAACTGTCACATTAACATTGAAGTGTATTCAACAGTATACTGTGTTAAATATTTATTTAAATGTACATTTTTTAAAATTAATTATATTG
Source organism: Nasonia oneida (assembly GCA_037356405.1). NCBI lineage: Eukaryota > Metazoa > Arthropoda > Insecta > Hymenoptera > Pteromalidae > Nasonia > Nasonia oneida. The sequence continues at coordinate 16,527 of JAZHPH010000563.1, read as the reverse complement.
ATGTAATTTTTAGTATTAGATACATTTAGAATTGTGCACAATTTTACATAATTAAACACTAAAATATGTATATATGTATGTTATAACGGTGCTTACTACCGTGTATAAAGGATCAGTAACGAGTATACTGATCTAAAGAATATCGAGAGGAATTGACGCAGCAGCTCGATGCAGGCTTCTTGAAGGCTATACGAAGCCTGGCCCGTAGCGCAGTATGCTGCGTAGCTTAATCGCGGATGAAGTAAACGCATATTCGAGAGGGGTGAACGCGGGGAAAAGGCAGAGAGTCAGGCGTGAAATCACAAAGAGCAGGTGGAGTTTAGAATTATGTTCGTGTATTGTAAAACCAGCCAAATACAGTTGCGGCGCAAGGTAAGAGAGAGACAAAGCGAAGCCTAATGCAGAGAGATCAGCGATCGAGCAGGTACTTACATTCGCTTCCGTGCTGTCTCGCTTGGATGCCTCGTGGCTCGTCTTGAACGGCGCAAGCGGATGACCGGGGCCCTCGCTGGGCAGCAGAGTAGATGCCTCGTGGCCTTGAGTGTGCGTCCGACTACGGCGGGAAGACGAGCGGCAGCAGTCGCTCAGCTCGTAACGGACACGCGGCGTGAAGTTGCCCTCAGAGTGATAACACCGGCGACACACCAGGACACGGCTTGCTAGAGGCAATCTCGCGGGGTTCGCGCACGCAAAATTCACGAGGGTTCCCGACACAACGAAGAAAGCTAAAACGTTCGACTGTACTCTTCGGCGGAACGAATCGAAGTCTCCTCGCGCGGGACGCGGCGGCGAGACCAGCGTGGGCTTTCTCCCACTCTCCCTCTCGCGACACGCGCGCGGCTCTCTCTCTCTCTCTCTCTCTCTCTTTGTGTGCGCACGCTGGGTCTTCTGCTCTCTCACTTACCTTGCTGCTGAAAGAATGTACATAATATATATTTATACATATGTATAATTTGTGTTGTACTGAGGGAGAGAGACATAACGAGAGTACAATAGTCAGCTCGTTATAATGTGTTTGTATATATATATATATATATATATATATGTATGTATTTATTTATGTATAAAAAAGGCTTCCAAATTATTTACAGTTCATCAATAATACTTTTCAAACTTTGTAAAATTTGTATTAACCATTTATTAATTTATTTCCAATTCATCACTTAAGAGTACGTCAGCAAATATGCATCATTCTGGTTATTTCCTGTTCATTTTCGGTATATTTCTGGTTCATTGCCGGTTATTTTCGGTCACTTCCGAGCCATTTTGTATTTATTCCCATTACTTTCGGTCAACTTCCGGTCAACTTCCGGTCTACTTCCGGTAAACTTCTGGTTCACCCAAACCCATAAGGAGGGGTAGTTTTGAGGATTAAGTGAACTTATAGCCGGAGATTACCAGACACATTTTAATATAATAGAGGAAAAGGATGACTTGAGATTTGTGAATAGTTTTATGGATGATTTCTGACATGATTTTGCACGTGAAAAATCACACTGTAGTTACGTAATTCATTACGTAAGAATTCAAGCATAATATTAATATAGATATATAGAAATCAAGCAAATATATATATATATTTATATATTTATATATTTAAAACTTGAATCAATGTTTAAAAAGAACGAGCGAGCGTTAGCGAGCGAGTTTTTAGCTAGTTAGGATTTAAGAGAAGCAACGTAGATCTCTGTCTATATAAAAACGGAAAGAGAATGATGAAATTTATATTTTAATTTGTGTAGATGACTTGTTAATTTGTAGTTAAAGTAAAGGAAAAATTCGTAGTATTAAGAAACTCTTGTCAGATAAATTTAAAATGAGAGATTTAGGACAAATCAAAGAGTATCTTGGATTTAATATAAATTACAATTATCTAGAAAATAAACTCACTTTAAGCCAAATGAAGTATATAATCATTAGCCGATAAATATAAAATACAAGAAAGTAGATTGTATAGTACTCCTATGGAGACAAATTTAAAACTTGAAAAGGCTGAAAGATGTGAAATAAACATTAAATATAAAATTTTGATAGGTGCTTTGTTATATACAGGGTGTTTCATTTTAATCCGACCACGACAAAAAACCATGGAAAAACTAATTTTATCGAAAAATGACCTTAACAAAAGTTGAAGGGGGTAAAGGGGGCCCTCGAATGACACAAACACCTATGACCTTGAACTCAATTTTCAAGGTCATTTGAGGGTAATTGTGATTTTTTTAAATAGGAACCTCTATTTTTGACCTTGGAATCGGATAGAGCGGAAAAAATTACGTCGCAAAGGATTTTTTAAGTTTGCTTTAGTGACCTTGAGATGGTCAATTCAAGGTCAAATAAGAAGTATCAGCCTAAGATTGTTTTCCTTTCAATTTTTTCGTAGAATTATCATTTTGTTATTGTAATAAATATTAAGAGAATAATTGACTTAAAATATCCTTTGCGACGTAATTTTTTCCGCTCTATCCGATTTCAAGGTCAAAAATAGAGATTCCTATTTAAAAAAATCACAATTACCCTCAAATGACCTTGAAAATTGAGTTCAAGGTCATAGGTGTTTGTGTCATTCGAGGGCCCCCTTTACCCCCTTCAACTTTTGTTAAGGTCATTTTTCGTTAAAATTAGTTTTTCCATGGTTTTTTGTCGTGGTCGGATTAAAATGAAACACCCTGTATAAGTTGAAGTACATGACCTGATATAAGTTATAGCGTAAATTACCTTAGTTAGATATTTTTAGACTTAGATATTTTTACTAAAGCGCTATGTAAAGAAAAGTTTGTAAAATTTAGAGAATTGCTAAATGATAATATATACGGACCATAATATACAGACAAATGTAAAGAGGCGTGTTGAGATATAGTATACATTTGTACTGTATAGTCTGCGTGCTAGAATGAGTAAGCCTTCCCTCTACGCGGTACGTATATGAGTATTACGTAGATGTGAAAAACGCCGAAACTGCGTAGCGTGCTTGCGGCTCTCTCTTGGTTCCGAACCGTCGCATGGTACACATGGTGTACACGATGTGTATATATCATTATTATTCTAATCAACTAATCTAAATTCTACTAACAATAATAACACGGGCACACAAAATAAAAAAAGTTGTCTGCGCGAAAAATCAGACCTATCTATCTTTATGTTTTTCGGGTCGCTGAATTCGAATATAAGGTCAGTTAGGCCCCATCACGTCAGGGTCAAGGTCAGTTGAAGGTCAAATTAAGAAGAAAAGGTTTCAAAAAATTAAAATGCCATATATTTATGTTTATTTGGTCGCTGAATCCAAATCCGGAATCAGTATGGCCCCATCTCGTCAGGTTCAAGGTCAGTTCAAGGTCAAACTGAGAAGAAATGGTTAAAAGAAATAAAAATGCCATACATTTATGTTTTTTTGGTCGCTGAATCTGAATCTGGGGTCAGTTTTACCCGATCACGTCAGGTTCAAGGTCAGTTCGAGGTCAAATTGGGAAGAAACAGTTTAAACAGATTAAAATGTTATATCAAAACTTTCCAAAAATGGAAAAAGATACCGAAAAATTGTAAAAAATCTTATTTAATCACATAATATCTTCCTTGTTTACAGAGAAAAGTTGCTTTCGTTTATATTTTTTTCTTATTTTGCTTTTTCCCACTAGCTTAGTAACTCTCGATGTCTTTCTTTACTCCTTTTTTCTCTTGTAATGAACTCTTTTTACTTCAAATGACCTATGCAATGGATTTCTTTTTTTCTTTTTGTTATTTGTTTTAATGTCTCTCTTCAGTGTCCAGCAAAAATCTGCCATCATGTTGACATTCAATCTTCTTTGGTATCGATTCTCCATTACACTTATATCTTGATGAAATCGTTCTCCCTGTTCTTCACTGACATCTCCTAGATTAAGAGGGAAGTAATCAAGATGGGAATATAAGAAATGCATTTTATAACTCATCAAGCAACCCAAATTTTTGAAATTCTCCAACATTTATTCAACTAGTTCCTGATAGTTCTCACTCTTTTGATTTCCTAAAAAGTTCTCACGAACAGTTTTAAAACTTTGCCATGCAGCTTTTTCTGTGTCGTTTATTTTTGTGATAAATGTTTCGTCTTCAAATAGAGTACGAATTTGAGGACCATCAAAAATACCTTCTTTTAATTTAGCTTCACTTATTGCGGGAAACTTTTCTCCCAAATACTGGAAACAATTGCCATCTTTATCCAGAGCTTTGACAAACTGCTTCATGAGGCCAAGTTTGATATGAAGTGGTGGTAGCAGATAGTTTGATGGGTCAATCAATGGCGTACGTATAATGTTCCTCGATCCTGGTTCAAAATGTGTTCTGGTTGGCCATACTTTCTTAACGTAGTGATTTACCCTGTCTCTACTATCCCATAAACACAAGAAGCAGGGATTTTTAGTAAAACCTGATTGTTGTCCTGAGATCATGGTTGCAATTTTAAGATCACCACAAATTTTCCATTGATGTTCCAAGTACTTTATTTTTTCCAATACAATTTCTAAATTATCATAAGTCTCTTTCAGCTTAGTTGAGTGAGCTATGGGAATGGATGCAAACCTGTTTCCGTTATGAAGCAGAACAGCTTTCAGACTTCGTTTTGACGAATCAATAAAACGTCTCCATTCCTCGTCTTTATACGTATTCGGTTTTATTGCATCGACTAAACCTTTAACATCTATACAATATACTAAAGAATTCTCTTCATTGTTCGTAAAAAAATTCCTAAATTCTTTTTCTCTATCTCGATAAAAAGAGGCCGTTGTTCCTTTTGCTAACAGATTTTTCGTTTTAAGAACGGACGCTAGATATTCTTCTCCATCTTTAGGTAATCCTAAATTTCGAATAAGATCACTTAACTCTTCTTGCTTAAAGGTTTCTGGAGCTTTTCTTGTACTAGCTGGCAGGTATTCTTCGTTTGAGGATTCTTCGTCAGATTCTTCTTCAACCTCAGAACCTTCTTCGTCACAGGACTCATCAACTTGCATTTCTTCTACTTCGCCTGAGCGGTCCACATCCATGGGTTCGATACTAACAGTTTTATCCCTGACTTCTATTCTCACAGGTTTCACTACTGAAGAAACGTCTGCGTATTCAATTTTAGATTTAGTAGCCGTCTTAAAACCTTTGGTATTAGTCATAAAAAATAGCAGTCATTTTGACACGTTGGAGAAGACCATATCATTGGTTTTGTAAATTTCAAGTTTCTTTCTGTTTTATCTCTTTCCCAGCGTGTTACCATCGTATAACATCTACTGCAAACTTTTTGTGGCACCCAGTTTACATTTTGATTGGCTACTTAAATACCAAAGCAAAAGTTTCCCGCAATAAGTGAAGCTAAATTAAAAGAAGGTATTTTTGATGGTCCTCAAATTCGTACTCTATTTGAAGACGAAACATTTATCACAAAAATAAACGACACAGAAAAAGCTGCATGACAAAGTTTTAAAACTGTTCGTGAGAACTTTTTAGGAAATCAAAAGAGTGAGAACTATCAGGAACTAGTTGAATAAATGTTGGAGAATTTCAAAAATTTGGGTTGCTTGATGAGTTATAAAATGCATTTCTTATATTCCCATCTTGATTACTTCCCTCTTAATCTAGCAGATGTCAGTGAAGAACAGGGAGAACGATTTCATCAAGATATAAGTGTAATGGAGAATCGATACCAAGGAAGATTGAATGTCAACATGATGGCAGATTTTTGCTGGACACTGAAGAGAGACATTAAAACAAATAACAAAAAGAAAAAAAGAAATTCATTGCATAGGTCATTTGAAGTAAAAAGAGTTCGTTACAAGAGAAAAAAGGAGTAAAGAAAGACATCGAGAGTTACTAAGCTAGTGGAAAAAAGCAAAATAAGAAAAAAATATAAACGAAAGCAACTTTTCTCTGTACACAAGGAAGATATTATGTGATTAAATAAGATTTTTTACAATTTTTCGGTATCTTTTTCCATTTTTGGAAAGTTTTGATATAACATTTTAATCGGTTTTAACTGTTTCTTCTCAGTTTGACCTTGAACTGACCTTGACCCTGACGTGATGGGGCCAAACTCATTCCGGATTTGGATTCAGCGACCAAAAAAACATGAATATATAGCATTTTAATTTTTTTAACCGTTACTTCCCAATTTGACCTCCAACTGACCTTGACCCTGATGTGATGGGGCCTAACTGACCTTATATTCGAATTCATAAAGTATATATCGAATTCATAAACATTTATATCCGAAAAATATAAAGATAGATAGGTCTGATTTCTCGCGCAGACTACTTTTTTTATTTTGTGTGCCGGTGTAACATTCTGCTTTACCTCATTTCTTATCAGTATTTAGTACATTGGACAGTTGACCATACTCCTACATTAGTATGACAGTTAAATTTTAATAATAAAAAAGGATTATAAGGTACAACGAATCGATTATCAGCTTTTCCTTGAGAATTTTTGTTTTTATAGTGGTATCCTCGCGCACAATCTCTCTCTCAATCACTGCGCGCATCCACACTAACCTTCTGCTGGTCCTCTCGATGACGCCGTCGCCAATCGTCGTGGTCTAGCGCTGGACCGCTCGGCAGGACCTGGATCGGCCTAACGCACTCACACACACTCCTTTCTCAACGCCGCACGTACCGCGAAACAAAACCCGATCAACGCACTTTCGCGATACGAGCGAAGTCCCGTGTTTACGATTCGGGAGCCGAAAGCTATCTGTCCTTCTCGCTGGACTAGCCCGCGCGCTCGCTCGTTCCGTCCCTCTCGCGCCTTCGAATTTCGCACGTGTTTTTCTATCGCGCGCGCGACTCTCTGTACTCTCGTCGCGGCGCAGCGGTACTCATACCGCTTCGTGTTAGCCGCGGTGCTCAACACGTTACAGTATATACATTAATGAAAATAAAAAAACAAAGTATGAATGACCCTTAACTTAATGAATTATTGTCTACGAGAATGAGCACCAGGTATACATCGAATCTACCGTAAAACAAATCGTGTTTCTTTGTAAACGATGTCCAAGTGTCAAAAAAGTAGATATAAAAAAGTGCTGTGTCACGATTTCGATAACCGGAGAATTTCAAAACCGACTTGTCTACCTTTAATTCAATTTTTGTATAAATGTAGAAGCAACTTTTTAAAATTTCTTTCATAACAATATAAAGGAGTATGTAGTCAACAAAGGGGACCCAAAATAGTTCAACAAAATTGTAGGAAGATATACATTATTAGAAGGCAAAGTTGAAAAACATATTAGAAATATCGAATTAATATTATGTACATTTATTTATTCATACAATACTCTCTTCCTCTGTTTTTATAGAATAATATCTATGTATAAACAGCAGTGTTTTTATATATAGAAGTAGTTTTTGTTTATTTTTGTTTTCATTAAACATACAATGGCTTCAATAGTTTTTAATAAAAGATATTTACAAGAACCACCTAATACATTTGTTGTGACATTTTTTAATAAATTATACATATGCAATGTATCAACTAGAATACAACATATTTATATTTAATAAAAAAGAACAGTGTGCAAAATCGTTTTATCGAATTTAGATTCGAATTCATGTAGTAGCTCATCAATATCATTATCAAGATCGTCACTATTCGCAAGCTGCAATAAAATCATATTGTTAGAATGTATCGTTAAGATATAAGCAATAAAAGAACAATTAATTTTTTTCATACCACTGATACTAATTCGCAGATAAGAAACGATCCTACAGTTGCTTCTTCGTGATTATCTTGAATATCTATGTTTATAAGATGGACTGGTTGATTGTCTTCTTGAGTTCTAGATTCCATGCACTCTATTACTTGATCATACACACGTTCTTCACATGTTATTAAAATATCAAATCTATCTTTTGACAACTGAAATCTTTCAGGTTTAACTTTTATTCGCCGATTCCGATCTAGCATATGTAAAAGACCATTTTGTGTATAACTGTAAATATATGCGTAAAGGAAAATATATAAAAATTGTAAGTAATTCTTAATCAAATAGGATACTATTGCTTGTCTTTGGTGAGTAAATCATTATAGATTTCTTCATAAGTTGTTCCGAAATCATATATGTTAGGTCGGTCCGGAGCATTGCCAGGTAGCTTTACTTTATCTCCAGTACCAAAAGATTTTACATTAAATCCTTTTTTACTTAATGGTAAAGAAAAGAAAACAAAAACGTTAGTTATTAATCAACATAAAATTAAAAAACTAATATCTTATATTTTAATGTAACAAAATCCCGTGTTAAGTTAGTACTTTTCAACCACTATGCAGAGTGTAAAGAATTTATCTAAGTAAAAGTTGCTCAATAAGTCATTTGGCTTATTTTTATATTTATAAAGCATTGAATAATCGTATATAACTGCCCTTAAGGTAGTATTCTACTAAATGTTATGGCCATTTTATTTAATTGTAATATTTTCCCAAATGTCACTCTCATTCGATATGAAAAAAGGGTAAGTTACCTAAACTTTGAGTAATTTTCATAATTTTTTTGATGAAATATTGCAAAAAACATTATACAATGAGTTTACTTGCAAAAGTCTTTTGCGCGCAAGGTTTTGACCGAAGCCAAAAAATGAATGGTAAAGGTTTTTATTAATTTAAAATGAACAAACTTGAATAATTTGACTTTTGAAATAGTATATCGTGTACTCTAGTAGCAGCGTTTCCGAGAGAGTACCTGAAAGCTACCGAGATTTTTTCAATCTACCGAGTTTCCAGGTTAGAATCTAGATGAAATATAGGTAGAATTTTTTTCCCACTATGATTTGTTCATATAACCTTACTTTTTGCGCCAATGATCCTGCTCTACATTGAGATTGTTTGAAAATGTTTATAAATTGATGAATATATACCGTATAAATTTATCTAGAATGTTTTTTAAAGGGGAAATATTGATTTTTTAAGTGCGCATTAAGAGTAAAAACCTAACCCTACACATGCATACTCTCAAACATGACAGTATGTACAAGCATGCTGTACTGGCTAACTTTGTGATGTTTAAGTGCAATTACTGTGTAGAAAGTGTGATCGATGTGCTCAAAGTCACTAATGATGAGGTTTGCACAGGTATTTCAATCTCATCAGTATGCGAGCGCAGTCACTGTCAACCACCAAATCTCGTATAATCATGCTAAATTCATGCTATTGAAGTTAGATGTCAAGTATTTTGCATTAAGACTTGGTTCAGATTTACACCCTGAACCCTATGGCTTTAGCGGCAAAAAATACAGGTGGGTCTATACATGAAAGTTGAATTCATATCAGTTAGAATGAATTCATCTCAATATATTGTTACAACAGGCCAACACAAATTAAGTTGCAAAATTTCAGCACTCTCGGTATGATAGTTTTTAAATGAGAGCTAAATCAAATTTTTATTGGTATCGATTACTTGTTTCACAATTTTATTTTGATTCTCATTTAAAAACATTCTAGATGAATTTATACGGTATTTATTCAACATTGACTGTGAGAACTGTAGTTCTGGTCTGCTATGCTATTCTGCTGTATAACATAGCAGACAGCCTCTACAATACGCGTCATATACTTCTAGTATGCCTATGCTGAGAGAACTTCTGCTACTCGGGTTTCAGCGTAGAAACTACGCATATTTCTTGACAGATTCTGGGTTTCATTTTTACCGAGTCGCTACGGAACGGGCCAGAACTTATCGGCCATTTGTTACCAGGGGTACCAAGGGCGTAAAGTGGGCTTTTTTAGGCTTAGTGTGGAGTTTGCAGTATAAGTCAAGGCGAGTTAGCCCGAACCGAATGCGAGGGTGTTTACTATCCGCAGAAGTACTGCAACCACACGAGGCCAAAAAGCCCGCTTAGCCCTTGGTGCACACCATATTTTTTGTAACGCATGTACTGATTTCTCTGTTTTTTGTGCCTATAAACAGAGCTAAAATGGCTTTTTTTGATACAGCACCCCAAAGCATTCATATACGTTCTATATACGATGCATGTATCTATATTGATATATGTGTCAGTACATGTTTTAATCATTTTTACAATTTTTTTTTTAAATCGGGCTAAAAAATATTCTTTACCCGCTTTTTCTGATAAACCGGGCAAAAAATGTTGCTTTAGAGCCTCTTTTTAAGTCTAAAAAACGCGGAAATCGTGCATGCGTTACAAAAAAGTTATTTTCAATACACGAACGATTTTTGCGTTTTTCATACCTATTAATCAGGACTAAAGTGACTTTGTTTTGACCGGCAGGCAAAAAGTTATTTAACGGGCAAAATAGTACATTATGCAACAAGGGGCAAAAGTAGCAGATTTTCCCCGAAAATGTTTCGTTTTTCCCGCAACTTTTTTATTTTTACGGCAAAATTCTTATTTATCCCGCAAATTTAATTTTCCGGGTAGATATGCTACTTTTGTCTTGCATTTCAGGCACCAAAAGTGGCTATTTCAGTCAAGCGTGGACTAAAAACTTTTTTGTAACACATGCACGATTTCTACATTTATTAGACCTAACACACACACACACTATATATATATATATATATATATATATATCGTCAGAGGTCTGGTGGAGGGGCTTTTTGTCCGATGGGGGAGGTAGAGGTCTGGGTCAGAGGTACGTTATCACCCATGCGTTAGACTAAGGGTCTGTAACGTCCCGTACAAGCTCCACTTGAAAAAAATCATACAGAATAATAACTAAAATTTTTTTTTAATACATTTTTAGATTTTTCGCGAGTATTGCGCTCCCCCACTTTCGGCTAGGCTAGGCCCGCGCTACAGCTGACAGCGCAACCTTAGCAGCGCCACGAGTCAGCAAGCGGCAGCAGCAGAAGAGGGAGAGCGCGTAACTCGCGATGTATATATGTACATAACGAGCGGCGAGCGCAGCGGCGCAAGGAAGGAGAAGCGGCGACGGCGGCATAGCGCGCGCATATTATAATGTATTAGTATGAATGGTTTTTGTATATAGGCGTGAATGTCTGTGTGAATGTATGAATGTGAAAGTAATTTAGGCGGCACGATCCCCGCTCGCTCCGCTATATAAGGACCCGCACGACCCGCAACAGCTCACTAGCCGAAGCGCAACTTAAGCGCCAGCGCAACTACAGCGCCTAGTCCCTGCTCTTGAGCAACTTATGCCTTGAGCAGGTAAAATACTTAGAGATTTTCTCTCCTCTTCTATACTTATAAAATTTCAAGATAGGCAACGATATCGCAACATAACGCGTATCCGTCTTATACTTGTAAAATTTCCAATTCCTATAAAAGAAAGATTTAGAAAAATGTCTATATCCGATAAAAACTTGAACAGATAACGCAAATTTAAGCGTATCTGCATAAAAACTCTTTATATTGAAATACGATTCCAAACAGATAACGCAATTTAACGCGTATCTGTTTATTTATGCTTGTAAAAATCAAAGCGAATATATTTATTTAATTTATGTGATACTTAGAATATATGCAAGATATACGCAATATTCTACTATATAATTATTTGAATATATTTATTTTTGTTATAAAGATCAAAAATCTATTTATTGCAATAAACCCCCACTACCTGGTATCCCGGACCTAAATTATTATTATTAAGAATCATTATAAATATTTAAAATTAAACGAATTAACTAAAGCTGATAGGTGTTTTTTTGAGGTTAGGGACGAGCACTTGAGGTATCGGTAAAAAAGACGACCGGTTTCGTGTTCAGCAGCACAAAATACATAAAAATACTCTCTGTCAATAATTTTTCTCCCGTCGATCACAGGATAAACCTCTCAACTGCGTGAAAAAGCAATTTTGGGTTTTTTTTTGAGGTTAGGGACGAACGCTTGAGGTATCGGTAAAAAATACCATCGGATTCTTGTTAAGCAGCTCAAAATACATGAAAATAGTCGTTGCTTAGAGTTTTTCTGAGCCCCTGTGATTTCTGACAGCTTGACCATTTCGTAAAGTAGTAATTTTTTAAGGTTAGGGAACGCGTAGCTCCGTCTGTGAACCAAATTTTAAAAAACGCCCCTTACTAATAAAAAGTACATAGAAAATGCTAAATTTTCCATATTTTAAAAAATTTTTAGATCAAAAGAAATTTTGGGCAGAGCTTTGTTACGTTTGACGTGGAACGTCCCATATATACATATTAAAAAAAATTTTTAGTTTTAAAAAATTTTCAAAATTTTGAACAACGCATTTTTTACTAAAGACAAACTAAATTTTATGTAAATTTTTTTCAGCTTTTTAATGAAAGTTTCTTTATAGCATTTTATATATATATATTATATATATATATATATGGATTCTCTGCGAGATCAGCCGTCCAAGATTTTTTTCTTCTGCAACCCACGGTAAATATGTTCTAAAAAGTGTTTCCAATGCCCCTGATTTTTTTCAGATTTTTAAATTACTTTATTTCAAAATGGCATGGTGCCAAAGATGTCAATTTTGGAAATTTTTGGGTGAAGAAGTGCTGTGTAGACGTTTCTCTCATGGAAGCCTAGATTGCGCCGACGAGGGGTCTGCGCCGTGTTCAACGTCATTGATAAAGGGAACTACTAGTACGCAGTCGGGGTCGCAGGAGGTCGAAACGCACGTGAAAGAGGTTGGCGTCAACAGAAACTGGAGACGACCAACCGGAATCGGAGTCGAAGGAAGAGAGTAGTACGGAAGTTGAGTCGCACGTGAAGAGGTTAGCGTCAAAGAAGCACGAAGACGACCAACTAGGGTCGAAGTCGCGGAAAAGTGGAAGTCAAAGGAAGGTCGTACGCTGCTCCGACGTCCAGCATTTTGGCCCAAAAGAATGGTTTCAGTGGCTTGAATCATCCGAGTCCGCAGAAGTCGGAGATAGGAGTATCGGGGAAGACAACAATCGCGCCCAGGAATGTACGCCGTGTTCCTCGAGTGACGATGCGCTAAGGTGGTCAGATTCCTCCTCCGGGAGTTTTGAGTCGGTGAGCGTTGCGCCAGCCGAATCCTCCCAGGTCGAGCCGATTGAGAGCCCACCGTATCGGACTTCAACAGCGACAGTTACTGCTGAGGTCCTAGGAGGGGATAGGACTGACCCAGACTCAGATCGAGACGAGGACGACCCAGCCGATCCCAGGAAATTCTTGCGGATCAAGATGGGAGAAGATTGGTATACGGCATTGTTTGACACCGGAGCAGCAGTATCACTCTTAAGAGTAGACGTAGCAGAGCGTTTTGGATGGCGACTAGAGCCGGGTGTTACGAAGATCAGAGGTTACGATGGCACATGGTTCCCGGTTAAAGGAGTTCTGTCGATGAGACTTTATATACTATAAATTTAATTGTAAACTAATATAAAAATTTAAGTTAATAACATTGAAGTCTTTAATTTAAGTTGAATATAACAATAAGATAATTTTAAATTTATAATCTACATAATATTAAAATTCTTGATTTTGGAAAACGATATTTTCTGTAAACATCCTCATATTTCGTGAAAATATTCAACAAAAATTAATTTTCCAACATCGATTGTAATCTTTGCATTCAAACGCCTAGATTCATCTCAGAAATTGTAATTATTTAAAACAGAAAAATATAATTTTTTTTTTATACACTAATAGTATAAGTTTAGATGTATAAAAATGCTAAATGAAAATTTTTAGTTGTGGTCCAGATCAGATGATGCTGAGGATAATCATGATAAGGACTATTTAAACGAGATGATATGCATACAGTTTTTTTTGTACATTTGGGGTTACATCTGATTCTCTGTCTTGCAGACGAAGTCCCGAAGATCAGGGAGTCTTCCTGGCACCTGGATATCGTCTAAGAAAGATTAGATTTTTCATCGACACATTTGATTTACATACGATGCTCTTCCTTGTGGACGATGTACCGTCGATCAGGGAGTCATCCTGGCACCTAGACATCGCCTACAAGAAGTTTTCTAAAGTAAATTTACAGTATAATATATAATTTTCACATCAGGCAGATTAGATTAAATCTTTTTGCGTACGTTATTATACTAATAATAATATTTATTATTTTAATTTAATTGTTTAGTGTTACCTATTAATCGAATATAAGTGTATATATATTTTATTTTTAATATATTTCCTTTTTTTAAAATATCATTTATTGTTTTCCATTATTAAATATATTTAGTCTTACAAGTCTTGTTAGTAAAAACGGTATATTTTATACCTAAGACGAAAATCACTGGTAAAATTGTTACTTGTCCAGTTTTTTAGGTTGTTAAACAATAACCAATTCTCTTTGTGGATTTTACACGATAAAAACTGGGTAAAATTGGCCCCAAATTTAGGTTACACATTTTTTACTGATACATAACACTCATTATTATAACGAATAGCGGAACAGAGTCTATGATACAATGCACTATAAGTATACAACAAATGTACCGAAAAAAATTATTAACTACAGCAGACAAGATCCAGGTATCAAAATCACCTCCCGAATAGCGAGATGGTCTATGGTACAAAGCACTAAGTATATGTATAATAAATGTACAAAAAAGAAATTTTCATGTCTGTAAACGAAGTCCGAGTGTTAAAATAATTCTGAAATTAATCCATTATAGTTATAGTAAACGGTATATAGTACTCCCTTTAAAATAACAATAAGGTTAACTACAACAAACTTCGTTTATAGTCATACATATATAATCTGCTTTAAAATTCCAGAAAAACCAAAATTACAAGTCCAGAAAAATTCCCTGGAAAATCTGACAAGTGCAAAATTTTATCTTTACATTTTTATATTGCAAAATCACATCCTGAATGGCAAAACATGGTCTACCATATAATGCTCTAAGGATACAACTAATATACCAAAAATAATTTTTACTTTTTGTAGACGTTGTCCAGGTGTCAAAATCACCTCTCGAATGGCGAGACATAGTCTATAATATAACGCTCTAAGTATACAACAAATATACTAAAAAAAATTTTTACTTTGTAACGGTTTAACTTTCCCCAAGAGACTGGATAGTCAGTCGGTTCTAGGATCAGGATAGGAGAAAGGAGCAAAAAAGAGCCTGTTTTTATATTCTCAACAATAACAAAATATATTTCTTAGTTAAACATTAGCATTTGGAATCAGTTGTTAAATCCCGGCTGAAACATAAATTAATTATGCGTCTTGTTAAAAATACTTCGCCTTTACAAGTAGAATTGTTTAAACTAACGCGGTTAACAATTTACAGGGACATATACACGATTTCGTTACAAGATTGATTCGGTGTTCGCGGCTGCGGTGTATCGGTTCAGTGGCGGTATGACGGATCGGTGGCGAATTTTGAGGTTAGGAATTCATTCGGTACGGTGCGCTCTGTGTGCGCACAGTAACGGACGGGATAGTGTCACGGTGTTTTGAGGTTATCCCTCGGATTTGTGGAGTCGTGAGCGCACGGCTTCACAAATCTTCGTCGCTCGTCTCGTTCCTCTCTTTATTCTGTGTGCACACAGAGATAAAGCGAGTCGTGAGATGTCGGCGTAAGGCTGGCTTCATTGGTTAGGAATTTACCTTTGTTTCACCAGGACGTGGGGAATGACCGGGTGAATCGCCGGCGGAACTATTGTTACTCCCTAAACACTGTGGGCTCACAGTGGCAGAGGGAGGCAGCAATGTGTCGGAATGTAGGTTAGGATTTTATGGTGGCACCGGGTGTCGCCCACGTGTGCTCACGTAGACGAGGCTCGGTGTCGTTCGGGTGTTCCGGGTTGCCTCGTGTACTCACGATGGCAATTCGGAGTTTCGGGTTTCGGTTCGTCTACCAAATCGTCACGTGGGCTCACGAGACGATTTCGTCGGCGTAGGTCTATCTCTCGCTTTTCCTTGTAGTAAAGTGTGCGCACGATACTACCCAGAGTGGAGCTCGAGTAGAACTGCCCGTTGCGCCACGCGATCCGCCTTATAAAGGCGCGCGGCGCGTCGTCGCTGAGTCGCTCGCCGGCTGCCGCGCTCCGTGCTCGTGCGGACTCGCCCTGCGGATGTTTCGCGCGCGCTCAATCCGCGTCGTGCGGATTCGCCTTTCGTTCGTTGCGCGCATGCGCTCGCTACGCATGCCGCGTCTATTGCGGCCGCCTTCCCACATGAGCGAGACCCGTGTCTTGTCACAACTTCCTGTAGACGATGTCCAGGTGTCAAAATCACCTCTCGGATGGCGAGACATGGTCTATTAAACAAAGCACTCAATATACAACAAAGGTATCTAAAAATGTGTTACTTCCTGTAGATGATGCCCAGATGATCCCGAGGTTAACCCATTATAATGAATTATGGTAAATGATATATGGTGCTACGTTTAAAATTATACTACTTTAAGTTAAACTACCAAGAAACCGAGTTTATAATCATAAGTATATTATCATCGTTAAAATTCTAGGAAGACCAAAATTCCAAGAAGTCCAGTAAAATTCTCTGAAACATCCGGAAAGTGAGATATTTCATCTTTTGTAACGGAGGAGCACTAGGCTTCTCCGGTGACGAAAGCCGACGATGGTCCTGCATCGTAAGCGGGGAACGCCGTCGCCTGCGTTTCTCACGCTCAGAAGTGCAGTG